>JAOXYL010000042.1:4635111-4646370 GCA_028564955.1 Terapon puta
GTGCCAGAGCATGTTCAGAGCCCTGCGGTCCACGAGGAGAATAATGTGCCAGCTCTAAAGGTAGTAATGCCGTACAGCCTGTGGCCTCGAATACTGCCTCCTTCACCCAGCAGTGTTGAGTAAGAGGCAATGACAATAGGTATTTAAGAGATTAATGAGACAGTGTGCCAGAGTCTGTTAACAAAAATCCAGGACAGAGGACTCTACCTGCAAACAATTTTTCTTTTTTTTCTTCCTCTGCCTCTGTCCTTGGTGCTGCTAACTTTCTCTGACGGTAATGTTTCACCTGCTCAAGTACCAGAAATGGACTTGAAGCACATAATGTCTCCGCATTAAGGGTGTATGACACACTCATTGAACCATAAAAATAATCAGACAGCTAATAAATGAGCACTTGATAGGTAATTAGCACTAGCTCAGACTACCAGTATCCGGCGAAGGGAAAGGCAATGGGACATGTGGACATCACTCATTAGGCATCACTCAGTGGGGAGAATTTCATCCAAATCACACTGGCAAACATATTCTGCCTGAAAAGGCTTGGAGGGCCTTTGAATCAGATCTGATTCGTGCACATGAATTAACTAATGTAGTGAAATAGCTTTGAGTCTACAACACCTGTGCTTTGGACATGGTTTGAAAGAGAGGAACAAAAATCTTGATTTGGTGGCAAATTTACAGACATACCTCACTTATCCCTCCCCCTGCTGTAGGTCTTTATACATCAGCATACAGACACCCAAAAGGACTGACTGCTATCATTTGCCTCTCATAATGAACTGTATCTGTCAGGATTAGGTGTGGAAGTACTAAAGACCAATATTTCCCACAATGTTTGCACATGCTGTGCAGCTTCGGTTCACCATAAAATATGGCATGGTGTGAAACTGGCACTACTAGATCATGCTGAGTACAAGTCAAAGCTCCGCCATCTGCCATATTCTGTCACATTAATACTAGAGATGACTAACTTTTGTTGCTTTGGTGCTATTTTATTCACCATTCAGTAAAAGGCTGTACTTTTTTAGCAAATGTACATATTTCAGGCAATCTATTCATCCTCTTATTCTAAATCCACCTTGATCTCAAAGCTCAGTTTGTTGACCAGTGTGGTGCCAGGAGAAAGCCTGCAGGCTGTGTATACCAAGCAGGTGTATACCAAGTTTAGAAAAGGAAACCTTTCTATTTGATGCAAGATCAAGCACAAGCCAGTCAGACAGTCAGCCTGCCAGGCAGGCATGGGGGTGTCAATGGAAGAAAAACAAAGAGAAATGGAGCTGCTGTTGCAGCTTTTCCCTAAAAGCTCGTTAATCCCAATTTAGCTGTCACAGGGATGAGGTAGGTGTGAGTTTTTGTGGTTGTGTGTGTAACCATGTGTGTGTGTGTGAGGGAGAAAGAATGTGAAGCAGAGAATAAGGTCTTCTTGCAGCCTTACACCCTTGCTTCGCAAGCTGTCACATCAACTAGCCAATTAGCCTGATGGCCAGTGAAAAGTTAATTTCCTCAGTCCACCAGCAATGCTGTGTGTTTCTGAGGTTTGGGGTGAACAAGTCTGTGAGGGAAGAGTTCATTTTAATTGTACGGAACAGTAGTAAGAGATGTTAAATCTTAGAGAGCATGATTGTTAATGAATGTCGAGTGGAACACCAATTTCACCAAGTCATGTGTGAAAGTGAGAATATCTAATCTTCTTATTGTGTTTAAAAACCATTCAGCAAGAAGATGTCATATTAGTTTCAATGTCAAAATGGCCTTTAATCAGTTCATCCAGTCGCACTAAGAACACAGGTTGACAGCTATGTAATAACTCGCTCTAAATTTACAAATCACTACATGTGGAGGTTCAACAAACATGATACAAGTGCAAATAAGAAGTCAGTTAGTTATTGCCTCTTGATCTTTGCAAACCCAGGCTAAACATGTCCCACGCTGATACAGATCTTGTTATCTTATCTGCAGGAAAAAGCAAACAAGCACACTCCCCAAAATGTTAATAATCATTCATGCTATTTAGCTGTGGGTATAAACGATAGCTACTAACTACCTTGTTTATGTTCACTTTGAATTAGTTATTTTTATTGAAAACTGGAATTGAAGAAAGAGGTGAGAATAAACAAAAATAATTAAGATGAGAGTAGTAAAACTAAAACTATAAGCTGAAAGATGCTAAAACACTCTATAGAAACAAATGAAAAACAGCCCTTAAATATTATATACTTTATATATATATTCATTCCATTTGAATCCATTGTTAATATAAACATATTTATTGCTATATTAATACATTTAATATCACTATTATCCTCAAAGAACATAAATTTTAAAAACAATTATATGTGAAAAGTCACATAGTAAGCATACAGAGTGAGCGTTAATTCCAGAGGCAGTCAGGAGACGGCTGAGCTATGTTAAACGAAGGTGGTAGACTCTTAATGTTCTCACACTGCACAAGCTAAAGTATCTATCAAGATGCAATGTCTTCTAAATGCCTAGACCAATTATCCTCCACTCACTCTGCGCTCTGTGAGAGTGCGCATACACTAGTGTCTGTGTGTGTGTGTGCGAGAGACCCAGAGAGTGAATAGTCTGACTCCACTTCCTTCTCTCGGCTGTTAATTAGTGCTGAATGTAAAAGGACTCAAACATTGTGAGGCGGGCACATATACACACACACCTGCAAAGGTTTGATCCTTCAGATCCAGCTGGAAGGCTGCCAATGGCAGGAGAAACAAGTTATTTTACTCCCATCACCTGCGTCAGCACACACACACGCACACACACACATACACACACGCACACACACATTCATCCAAGCTTTCTCCAGTATTCCAGGACCTATAAGATTTTTGAATTTTTCAAAAGGGAGTGTACCGCACTCATGTAACATCACCTAAAGGGAAACTGGTACAAAAGTTCAACTCACGATTGAAAATTTGGATGTGCTGACTCAGTATGTAATGGATAAGCATTTCTGTGTGCAAGGTGCTGAAGAGGACAGTCTAATGAGTCAAAGAAGAAAATTAATAGAAACCTCTAATTTAAACTGCACTTCATCTGCTTGTGCTTGCAGCTTTAAGACACTTAAGACCCTCAGCTCGTTCCTTTGTCAGCCACCCTTGTTCAACCGGAATAATTTCTATATGCAGCTATTCTGCATTAATGATTTACATTCAGCTGCCGTGCTCAGCGCAGGAAGAGTCAGATGCTCATAGGCAAGAGAAATACAACTCTTTCCATGTGAGTTTCCTGATTTTATTTAACTATCACAGCAGTGTGTTCACAGTCCCTCCAAGTTCTTCGACATGGGTGTTGGACCAGTGATGTAATAAGTGAAAAATGTTGTGGTAAAAGTTCTGGAGCAAGCTGTGGATGCAACATAACCATTAAATTTAATAAATGTGTTCCATCAAAATGTGCTTCACTAATGGAAAGCTGTGGCATGGGCTTGATATTATAAATCTACAGCTGCCATTGTCTTGGCATGTGCACAGTCAGAAACAGGCAATCTCAGCTGACGAAATTCATAACTGTTCACAGGTAACGGGGTCACCGAAACAATGTCTTCAGCAGAGGAGATGGCGGAATTTGTGGGTATGAAACATAATGTAATCTGAATCAGGCATTGCTAAACACCACCAGCTTATTGATATTAATGTCTGAAAATACAAGAGTGGGAAACCTGTCATTCCCATTGCCCCAGCTCCTCGTTTAAATGGAATTTATTGCCACTGTCACCCAGGATAAGTGCGGCCTGAGAGGCTAATTAACATTTCTCCGTCGCACAGTGGAGAGCGACCAGCCACGGTGATCATGCCAGAATTTATGTTTCACAAAACTCCATCATATAGACAGATGTTTTATTAATATAGCAGAACCGGTATCCACCCTGCATTCAGACACATATATTTATGCCATTAATTGGATTTCGACATAATTTCTAGATTAATTTAGGCTGTTGGATGAATTGTACGTCTGTCTAGAGGGCATTAAATAAGCCTCCTTAAAATATAACAGCATATTAATATCTTCTTAAGTCATATTTGGCTAATATCCACTCTATTCGGTTATCTCCGCCAAAACAATTAAATTAAACCCAAAAGTAAAAGCTGCAAAGTTTGATCAAGCGCGACAAGGTCAGATGTGTTAGAAAATACTGGCGAACCAATTTTGGGTCATAACAGAGAAAAACAACTCTTTTTGTGTCTCCTGGGATTTTACAGCAAAAATCAGTGCAGGGAACAGCAGGGGGCTGACTCCCCTTTCAATCAAATGTCTTTTGCCTTTCACAATATTAGCATGAAAAAATGTACTTCACAATGGGGCCTCCTCGGTCCCGCACGTCTCTGCTGGATGCCGTCCTTCTATTTTATCTATTTATTCATTCTGTTTTTTTCCCGTCTCTCCTGTGTGGCTTCACACCTTTTGTTTGACTTTATTTTTTTTTTCTTAAATCCCCTCTCCTCTGTTCAAATTCAATTGACTTTTTTTTTCTCCTCCTTTTCAGTCCTCCCTACTTAGTCCTATCTCAATTCTGTCTGTCGTTGTGTGGACGTCCTTTATCGCCGTCCACATTTGGATTCAGTCTGGTCTCAAAAGCTGAATGCTTAGTGGTTCAACTAATAATTCCATCAGTCATTAAATATTAACAGAATGAAACAAGTGTCCTGAGCTATGAAAAATGATAAAAGAGTCGAGTAGAGTCGCTCTAGGGGGGTCTAATGAAAATTTAATATTTCTGTAATAGTGTTTTGAGTGATATTTTCATTATTCCATAATGACACTGGAAAGTCTCTGCGGTTGGTAATTAGCCCCCTACCCATATAATAATTCTGTCTTTCCCTTCTTTTTTTTTTTTTACTCTGTCTCTTTTCTCCATCAAATGTCATAATTTAGCTCATCCTTCTTACTTTGGGAAATTAAAACCCCTTTAAGCTATTCTGTCTCTTTTTTTCCCACTCCACTACAGGATTTGTAGTTTTTGGCAAGCCTGCCGCTGCGCACGTTCACGAGCAGCCAGCTGCCAGCGTTCCCTGATCTGACTACCTGGATACAAAGAGCCCCCCCCAAACAGAGAGCACACCTTCCTCGAGCGGGTCGCTGCCAGAGGTTCACTGTTCATCAAGTCGCGTCAAGGTGAGCCTGCTGCAAAATGAAAACGTCAACATCTCCGGGCTCCGGTTTACCACTTCTGAACTGCAAACGAATATTTTCCGCTGTGATAGATATTTAAGTGTTGCATGGTTTGTAATTTGCATCATCCTATAATTTACATCCATCTTGCTTGATCACTATTTGGAAGAATTACATAATTGTTTTGCTGTAAATGGACAGTTTGACCTGGACAAACTAATGCATGAAAGAGCCTGTAATGTATATTTATATTCTATGTGATTTACTTCTGATGGAAATAGGCAGCCAGCACATGTGCCATGTTGGTGACATCCTTCCCCGGGTAACAGAGACGGTGACATGGTATATATATATCAGATTCAAGGGGACAGCGGCGCTCCAGCAGGGACCCAGATTATTTACAAGACTGACAAGCTCAGCGTTTACAGCTGAACTCAACCTCACCGGGCCAAGCAGGCAGCCATCACAGAGGAGTGGGATAAAGATCTCCTGGCAGGTAAACCACAAGCCAGAGGGGTGGCATCATTTCTTTATCTGTTTTAAATACAGTAAAGTAAATTGTCCTTATCCCCCGCAGATCACCTAGCCTCAAGATCAAGGTCAGGCTCATGCACCTACGGCAAGACAAACAACAAACGCTGCAGGAAAAGTAATTAAATGTTTGCCAGAAAGTAATCAATGGCGTATCGCACTACCTGACGTGCAAACACGGGGATATTGTGGCTCACTGCGTCTGGTGTAAAACGGTCCTGCATGGGTCAGCCGGTGGGACGTCGCCAGCCACTCGTGGAAATCCCCTCCCTCGCTCCGAGGATCAACCACCAGCTGACCAGACAACCGACGTGAACGACGACCTGATTGAGCTGCAGCACTGCAGGTCGTATCCGGCCCTGGCTCACCCCGCCTCTCGGCCGACCACTTCACACCTCACCTCCAGCCATCTGCCGGCCCCCGGCGTCGCGGCCTGTCAGAGATACGCCGGATATTCAGGGGATGTAACTCCAGGAAAGCTCCTGTCCCGGGCAAGGCCTTTTCTCGCTTTTTAAAACTTATTTATATGGAAAATACACATTTTATTTCATCATTCTTCATTCTTGGTGAGATTTTTTTGGTCTTCAGCACTGTGCTCCACAGTTAGTATCGCTTTTACATAACCAGGTTACTGTCGCCTTTCAGCAGTGACCTGATTTGTGAAATGGCACGTCAACAAGAAATCCAGTTTCTGTCATCAGGGTAAAGGATTAGAGAGACCAGATTAGCGCGGATGGATTTCAGTTTAAATAACACCACTTTCTAACAGGGTTTTCATAACAAAGACTTTGAAATAAAATATTACTCTGACAGTAGGTTACATCAGTCTAATTAATATAACTAAGAGATGGTCAAAAACATGATTGCTGAGTTAGTCCATGTAAAAGCAGACTTTAAAATAACCAGATTACACTGTTTGATTTCTTGTATAACGTCGCGTCTCCCTGTACCCTGATCTCTCTAAATGCGTCGAAGCTGTCACTAGACGTTTTTCTCTGCTGTAAAGTACGAAAGACCGATCAAAGGCCTTAATCACCCCCCACTCTGACATCTCCATTGTTTTTGAAAGACCTGCCTCAAGACCCTCAGCTGGACCCCTTGCAGTTCAGCAGCCTCGCTAACAGCCAGCGGATGATCCAGCCAGCAGGAGACTGGATTTACTTTGCGGAGCTCTCGCGCTCAAAGCTCTCTCAGCCGTCGGTGGGGCTCTGCTTCGTGACAGACAGAAAACACCACAAGACGACTTCTGTGGCTCGCTGACTCCCAGCGCAGAACTGAAACGCCGGCTCTGCTCAAAATAACTGAAGAAATGCTAAGTGGAGCTATTTGTGTGAGTGTGTGAGTGTACCTGAGCACTGAAATGGGGGGGGGATGTGTCATGCATATTTCCTTGCTGTAAGACTAAAATAGTTCATGTACACTCAGCTGCCTCTTTTTTTAAGTGCACCTGTACAGTCTAACCCAATCCAGCAGCTCTGCCATGATTTCTGCTTTGTAAAACATCACATTCATTTTTTTTTTTTTTTTCGACACTGTCATAGCGTTGTCAGTTCAACTATTCACATCAGTGGTGTTGTGTTGTATTGGACATTATATTATTGGGCCTTCTATTGAAAGGTGTCACTATTGTTTAGTCCACTCCATTTACACACATTTGGCTAGTGGGCGCATTTATACCTGTTTTGACATTTTTATGAGCAGTCACACTTCAGCTTCAATCAGACTGAGAGTGCGCGCAACAAAACGGGCACAATGCCAAACAAACCCATCTCTCACTTCCTTCTTTAAGATGCGACACTACTGGCATCATCCTGCGTTTCCCAAACTGTGATTAAAGACAGATGCTTTTCTAATTGCTCAAACATGCACTAATGACGCTGATGTTATTCACCGCTTAGTGATCCACTGCTTGTAATTATCGTCGAAAGCGCGACCTCCCCTCGTCCTTCACGGGGAAATCGATGGATACAGTGGGGCACGTTGGAAGGGGGAATGTTAAAGCGGCGGTGTGCAGGGCGGGTAGCGGAGAGAAGACGGCGTTGCGGCACTGGGCCGTTGACATGGATTGATTAACTGTTTGGAAATGTTTATGATTCGATTAACATGCATGCATTCGCTCTATGGGATGTGCGGTGGAAAAGAGATGGGTAAAGAAGTTTAAAGAAAAATGTGCAGGATACATTTCTAAAAAAAAAGTGTCCTTGTACATATTTAAATGTTTCATAAGCCCCAATGCAATTTTTCACTCTCATTGTGTCTCCGTTGCTACAATGGCTACGGTTAAGTTTACAAAAGACGACAAATGTAGCTTTAGTTTATCCTCAAAATCCACTTAATGGTAACAGTGGCACAGATATTTCACAATGGGTCGTTTGATGTGATTTTTTCTGTCTCTTCATTGCTGTGTTTATGCTTAAAGATGGTCCATTTCTGAAGTCTTGCACCGGCTACTCCAGCATTTGGTGAGCGCAGATCTTTATTTATGGGAGAACATCTCAAATAGAGAGTTCCTTCTTGACATAATTTTTCACGGGCATTAATTTGGTGGGCTTGCCAAAATAAAAATTGCTGTTTAAACAGGGGGAGAGAGAAAGAGAGAGAGAGGAGGGTGGGATGATGGAACAACATTGGCTGACATCAGCATGGGTCAATGTGCGATGAATTATGAAAATCTCTCCTCTCCATAACTGCCCCCCTGTCTTCTCTCTCTACAGAAGAGGCCATCAAAAACTATTTATTATCCTGCTAGCACACTGTGACTTTACGACTGCGCTGTATGCACCTTTTTAAAAAAATCTGGAAATTATGCACATTTTGATGTCAGTTTGAAGTGATTATGATACAGTTTGAGGCTACTCTAATTTTGTCACCATCTGACACCATAAGGCTGAACTGTGCACTCCATTAAATATTAAATGTTACATTTCTGCAGCTTTTAACTTTGCTTTCAGCAAAAAAAGATTTAAAAAAATAGAAGTAGGGAAGAACACAGGATTGATTGAAGGTCAGTCGATATATAATTGAAATTCCAAGACGACAATTGCTTTTTGGTCTCTTAAATCCTTGTGGCCGGCCATTACACACTGTCGAGGCAGTGGTGACTGATCAATTCTTGTTCTTGGTGAGTTTGAATTGAATTTGGTGAGTGTGGAAGAGCTTCGCCGTGTTAATGGCGACTTTCAAGCGAGACAGCCGCTGAGAAAAAAATAGATTTCTCTAAACCTTTCAAAGGAAAAAGCTATTTTGACATGGGCCTGCAGTTGTTGGAAATCATTTGATGAGCTCGGTTATTGCGCAGAAAGGGCGTAATTTGAGGAGCTAATTGTGCCAACATCAAACTACATGGACAGAATACACAGGGGACGGGTGGAGCGCTCATCATAAAATAGAACATGATGTGCTGTGAGAGAAATGCAGGTGTGATGCTGGAAAAAAAACTCAAAAGACCTCAAGAGGCATTTTAAAATGGTGATTTATTGCAATAAAGAGTGGTGACCCCTTCAGTTCACGTCTTAAGGAATTATGATGATGTTCCATGATTTCATCAACAAGGGAGTTAAAACATTCTTCCCAACCTTTAATTATCAATCAATCAATATTCTCTATGGGAAGCAAAAATGTAGGGTGGGTGGGTGTAAATTTTGCAAAAAGAGTATACATTAATTGTCTGCCAAAAGTAAGATTACAACATTCCTCCATGAAGTGCAGATGTGGATCATTGATATTTTGGGCCAAAAATTGGAACACAGTATTAAGAATTCATGGTAATATTGTTGTATTTTGATAAGCAAACATACTAATAAACTCATATAGATGGTTTCATGAAAGTAATAAAAGTTGCGTAATCATTACTTATTCTTAAATTACTTTCTCTAAAAATATGTCATATCTAAACGATGTAATGAACCTTTTAGCAGGAATATACAAAGCAGTGTATCACTCGTTTACGGCTGATAAACATACCATGGACAGTGCATTTCAGAAATAAAGCCGAACACATAACCAATATATGATAGTAAAGTTCTGATCAGACTTTTGGCCCCAAATGATGACACATGCTACACAGCGTAGCTATCTGAGCTCATGTTGGCAGATTGAGCTCCATATTCAGAGATTTTAAAACATTTAAAAATTGGTATGATTTGCTTACTAACTAGCTTGCTGCTGTACGTTTTATGATGATATGACATAATGAGCGAGTTGGTTTTACAACCGACTGGGGACTCTGACACCCCTCTGATTTTATGTTCAAACAGCAGAAAAGGCACATCCATTCTCTGTATTTGCTCTCTTTGTGGAGGAAACCATGCATGGCCAGAAATAAATAGTACAGATATTATGTTGTTGAAGCCCACGCAGTTCATTGCCAGCAATGACTGCCATGCCTGTAATTGCTGTGCATTTGACAAATACCAAAGACCATAAACCTATTTTCATTCTGTAGTTTGGTGAACTCATGTAATTCATGTAAATTAGCTCCAGCTGCTGCCACTTGCCTGCAACAGCTATCATTAGTTGACAAACTGTCTCACCTCCTACAGCTTGTTAAGATACACACAGGCATATCACACACAGGCTCACAGGAACGGTATAAAAGGAATTGTGCTTCTTTTCAATTGAAAACTACAATCTCGTTCAAATTACAATTTCAATATGAAAGCTATACTGCACACATACAGTATATTATATAATTATATACAGTGTTTTAGAGGAAATCATTTCTTCTTTGAGTTTGAACTTATTAACCTCTACATACATTGTGGTCTACACCACCTGCACTTGCCTAACCTTTGTCTGCAGGATACAAAGCAATGATAAAGCATGTAAATACTGAAAATGATCTCTAAGATATAGCTACGATTGGTCATCAGCAGAATGTGTTTCAAACCCAAAATCACAAACATTGTTTGCCTCAGAGGCTTTACAATCTGTATAGCTGTGACACCCTCTGTCCTTAGACCCTCAAGCCGGATCAGGAAAAACTTCCAAAAACCCTTTATAGGAAAAAGAAGAAACCTGAGGAAGAGCCACAGATGAGACAGACATGTCTCCCTGGGACGGACAGACGTGCAATAGATGTCACATGTACAAAGAACATCATCATCATCATATATGGAGTTACATGACTACATCAGTCTTAATAAACTGTGTTCATGGGTTTAGGCCACATGTTAAGGAATCACCGATAATGGAAATGAGTCCAGGTGGATCTCCAGATGTCCTCATATGGAGCTCTGGGCCACTCCACCTTCTCTCCACCACACAGACACAGATCATGTCCCCACCAGACCAGTGAACCTCAGACATATATTTTTATTACAGTTATAAATGATAGTGATATGATGTATTTTTGTAGTTTAACCACACAATAACAGAGCACGTGCTTCTGTAACTAATTATATGAAATGATACCCAATGACAATATCTAGTTTTATAGTGACAGGGTTTGTTGGAGAGCTGCTGGGTTTAGACTGGGCCACTCACGGTGACTGAAAGTATGTCCCACAGCCAAAATAAGCGAGTGTCTGTTCGCATGTCTGCTCTAAATGTTTGTTTGTGTGTGTGTGTGTGTGTGTGTGTGTGTGTGTGTGTGTGTGT
>JAOXYL010000042.1:4647866-4658026 GCA_028564955.1 Terapon puta
TCCCAGTGGGCAACTGCAACTGCAACTGAGTAGTGGGCTTTACGACCAAGCCTCCGCAATGTTTTCTAATTAAATGAAATGGCATTTCTACACTCTCCTTCAGCTTCTTCTCCAGTTTGTCTGATTAAGACACTTGTTGACCTGCGGAGTTTTCGTGAGCAGATTTTTCACTCCACTTGGTTTTCCATGGCCACCCTTTGAGAGGAGAAGATAAAAAAGAAAATCCTTCCTCTTATTTTAATATGCTTTCTATATATACTCTTACCAATGTTAATCCAATGTTCAGTTCCTGGGCAGCTGATAAAAATTACATCATTTTAAACTGATGTAAGTGACATATCATTATCTCTGTGGTGTGAAATGTACAGCACTTTTAACAGCCATTCTGACACGTAATGAGACATCACAGTCGGTGTGGGGCGACTGCTTCGTAACTGCGTGAGGAAGTGCTCGACCACATCTGTGAAGGTTGACGATTATGCATTTGTGCTTTTGAAAAACCTCATTTTTTTTACCTTCGCACCAGTATGGGGCACCTGTTTTTTCAATTTCATCCACTTTGAGGGTTTTGAAAGCCTCTATTTCCAGCATATGGGAAAAAAAAAGCAGCTCCGGTGTTGACGAAGGGGCAAAAGCAGATTGAGGATGCATTTGCAACTTTCTCCATATAAGGGTAGACATGGCCTGAAATAACAAACCAACAATCCACTGTGCCATTCTTCTCCCTCCTTTATTCTAATCAAATGAACACCATCTATCTCTGTCCCCCTCCTCCCCCCATCTCCATACTCTTCCTTCAACGTATTTGTCGCTCAGCCAGTGATACCAATTACCTCTCCTCCCTTGAAAGCCAATCTTTTTTAACGCTCCCCCTCTCCCCACCCCATCTGCATCTCCTCTGTCTCTCTTTCACTGTGTCTTTTTCCTTTCTCCTCTAAGTCTCTCGCTCAAATCCTCATTCACATCCACATCCTTCGCCGTCATCCCTGCAGCAGCCCCTCCCCACGCGCACCCCACCCCAGCTCTGCAACTCCTGGATCGCTCACAGAGCCCCCACCCCACCCCCTATTTTGGAAAGGCGCCATATTCTCTCCCTCACCCAAAGCCACAGCCATTAATTCTGCTAATGACAGATAAATGAAGCATGGAGATGAGGAGGCTAGTGCAGGAGCTTAACGCGCACACGCAGGCACATGCACGCCGCACACACGCAGAACATACATGCAGAAAACGCACACGGAGATCACACTCTCTCTGCCGCTAATTGACTTTGATTGAGGGCCGTCCTCTTCGAATGAGCTCGACCCAAGTCAGGCTCAAGTCAGGCTCAAGTCGGGCTCGCCTAACGCAGCGTGCCTCCTCCCGTGTGTGTTGTCTAAAGAGCGAGTGGGGGACTGCTGAGAGACATCCTCAAGTTTGGGTTTACAGTTACTTCATAAGAGGATTATCAGACATCCGGGGAATATGGAATTCAACCCGTGTTTTGATTAAGCTCGGCGAGGGGAGGGAGAGCAGCTGAGGAACAGCAGGCATTGTTGCGGCATCCTCAAACCTGAAGCATCAGCAGCTATTTTTGAATGGAGGACAAGAAACTGAAAAAAAAAAAAAACAAGATAAAGGAAGCGAGACAAGGGAAGAGAATTCTGGTAAAAGTGGAAAATGAAATAATCACTAAAGAATATAGAGCAGAGTAGAATACAGCAGAATACAATAGAAAATGAGAAATGCTAAATAACTTTTCGGATGATGTAGAGGCTGCCGGATGAAAAAATTATAACTGTTTACTCTCCTTTTAAGCCTTCAAGGGAATAATTTACATTCTAACAGCCTTATTTGCACAGATGGTAGCTCTCCAAATACTTTGTTTTAAAAGAAATATACATTATTTAACATTCATAGCTCATGTAAATCAAACATGACTTTTTTTCTCATTACCATACATTACATTAATGAAGTATATAATAGCGCTGAGTGTTTTGCATATAATGGGGATTTCATTGTCTGCATGTTCTTAATTGGGCTAATGACTGTTTCACTAAAGGAGATGAATAGGTCAACACTCCACTTTGACTTTAAAACTCTTCACAGCTATTTCAAACAGCTGCCTAGCTAACTGTGAAATATATTCAGCCTGTAGATTATCATTTTAATTAATCTTGCTTACTTGGTCGTGTAATTTAAACATTCGCTGGGTTTGCTGGATGGAGAGAGGAGGAGGGAGATAGAGGATGGTGGGATGCGGGGTGTGACAGGGAGAAAGAGGAGGAGAAGCTGTGTGTCAGAGTGTGTGTGTGTGCGTGTGTGTGTGCGCGCAGGTGGGCAACTATGTATGCAAATTAGTACCCCCCTCCACAGATATAATGCTATTCTCCGCCTTATTAAGCCTGAAAATGCCAAAGAATTTAAACTCAAGCTTTGATGAGTAAACGGGTAAACTGAGGATATAATAGGATAACACTTAGCAGTTGTAACAGAGAACTGGCTCTGTTCGCCTGTCACTGGAAGGATCTAACCTTCTGAATGTGTGTGTGTGTGTGTATGTGTGTGTAGATAGATAGAGAGATTGAAAGCAATAGATAGATATAGATATAAATAGAGAAGGATGTATGCAGATACAACAGGGGTTACCAACAAGAAACAAACCAACAACACTGCAGGGTTTTTTTTTTTACATCTGGTGCCACCATATTTTTTTTATTCTCCCGACTAAAATATCTTAATATAATAAATAATCGTGACCCTTCTCTCCCTGTCTCACACTGCTACCTGCTCGGCTGCTGATCTCTGCAGCTGGATGTGAAGCCTGACTGTGAAATATGTGAACAGGTTTGTGTAGATACTGGGCCGACACTTCTGGTTCACTGAGAAGTTTTATGGCCCTTTTATACCACACACAGGAACTTTTCTTGGTTACGCAGCATAATACGAGCTTATAAAACATGGTGCACCGTTATTGATTAAACTACCAAAACAATATATTAGGTTTAAGGTATCAAATAATGTAATATATAAGAGTTTACCACTTAAAGGAGGCCATTTATTTTCAGTACAGAACATTATACTAATGAGATACATTCCTCGCCCTCATTCAGCTGATATCCCTCTCTTCACATTTCTTCTCCAACATCAATTGAAACATTTATTATTATTTATCCAAATACAAGAACACAATGAATCCCTGCCCTTGTGCGCTGTTTTACATCTGCACTTAAGTTTTTTTTATCCTCAGAGTTGAGATCTGGGGACTATTCAATCAAACGGGACCGTCATCAGGCTTTTAAGAACTGATAAACAGCTGCTTCCTATTCGCATCCCTGTTCTTGTGTTTTCTATAATTCAGGTAAAAGCGGTTCCCCCCAGATAAAGATTGCACAGCTCGCTCACTTAAATGGCGTATGATGGAAAAATGAGAAGAGCTATTTTGTCTTTTACCGGCATAAAACATTTAAATTATTGATGGCAAAAGTTCAGGGATTGTAGGAAACAAAGAACGCACACGCCCGCGCTCCCAAACACAACAAATCAATTGCGATGCATATTCATTTGTGTTTCGTAACGGCGTCTTTTAGCTGCACATTTGGACCTGCTGTGTGATTTATGAGTCCTCTCTTGCGCTGCTGTTGCTATCATTTCCCCGTGCACTTCACAGCCTGAAACCTGAGTTTAGCAGCAGCCCCAGAGGTAATAGTGTTGCATTATCAAAACTCCAACCTAAACATTATTGATTAACCAATGCTGGGGAAATGTGGAGTTGCATAGAAGGGTCACACACACACAAATTACACATGATCTATTCTGCCATACGCATTACTTTATCGGCAGAAATTGCACATTGCGGTGCTGATGTGTCCTTGAAATCCCAGGTGAACACGAGCTTCCCTCCTCCTTTATTTGTCCTTTTGTGACAAGGCTCAACTTTTCCGCATTCAGCAAATGTGTTTATCTGTCAGGTATGCCGCTGATTCCAGCACATATTAGTCATCCGTTGTACAATGGCCTGTCTTTCAGCAGCTAACATCCTGCAGTTCTGGCCCTGACATGTTTTGAGACTCTGCTGGGGTTTTTTTTTTTCAAATCAAAGCACCCATTATACAAGCGGGTCCATGGCGACAATTAATAATTAAAGTCACTTTTCTCTCCGTCTCACCAGGTAGCGACATAATAGTTTGCCAGTAGTATGAATGAATCTCACGTTGGTGCATGGACTAACAGGAACATACCCAAATGTTTTGCAGAACACTTTATGTCCGCGTGCCATCTCACCTTGAGGCTGAAAAATATCTCTTGTTCTCCCGCTCCCGCCCACCCCTCTTGAGTTCCATCCATTTTTCGAATTGTCGCTGGGTTGAGATAGGAAAGTGAACGCATCCTCCATATTTATCCAGGGGACAGGGAAAACTTGGGTGCTCGTGGACGCTACAGTTCGCTCGTTGCCGCGCGGCTTTGATCAGGCCGTGCTCTCTGCGTCCTGCTGTGGCGGTTCCTGCAGCCTGGCAGCAAACATGTCCCAGTGTGAAGTCACTTTGCAGGGGGCAGAGCGGGACTCGTGACGCCTTCCGTCCGATCACCGCTGTTGAACGAGCACGTGTAAAATGTCAACATTTGCTTGTATTTCCTTCCTCAGATCACGGTATATTTCGTCATACAAACAACCCCCTGCCCTTGTTACTCACTTCCAGCTGGGCGCCGTCCCTCTTGCCTCTTGTGTTCTTTTACCATGAGGTTATACAAACAAGACAGGGAAATAATCAATACTTGCTGAACAAGGTGTCAATCCCGACCTCTCTCTTGAATGTGCCGTATGGATGTCCAGGGGCAGCCGGTGTCTGTGATTTTGTAGGCTGTTTGGACACTTGTAGCCGACTGCTTTTCCTCCGAGGCCGCAGTGCTGCTGAACCTCAGGTTATCTACAAAGAAGAGAATCGATTCTGTGACTCTTCATGATCAAATATTATCGAAAGCTGCAAAAATAATTCTATTATCAGTTGATCAGTGTCTCATGTGGGTGGAAGTGTCGAAGCAGGTAGAGCGGTTTCCTGCCAAAAAGATGTTCAGGCTCACCATTAATTCATTAAGAAACAGTATTTATTTGTAATCATAAGCATCTAAACTATTTTTTCAAGTTACCTTTTAAGTATATATAGATGAATATCTTTTGTGCATGAATACATTCTGAACCAAGACTAGTGTTTCATAAACTAGAAGGAAGGACTTACTCACATTTCTACCAGTGGAAGTAGAACTATTGCTATTCTCTCAGGCAGAAAAGAAATCTATAAACTTAAACACTTGGAAATTCCCTGTTTTTCTCAATAAAACTATCATCTGCATATTCTGCAGAACCTATAAAATTGCACGATTTATCCAGTTTTATTGCATGCATAAGAATATCAGAGCAAAATCAAACAAAATGCAACATTAAATGACTTTAACAGCAGTTTTGTATATTCTTTGTGTTACAATCCCAGTAACCTTTATTAAGTCATACATCTATGGAGGACAGGTTTGATTAGAAAAAAGGCAGTTAACTTCTTATTACTTCACCCCTCAAAGTTATCGTTCCACTAATATCCTAATTCAGTCATTAAGTCATTCTTTCTTTGTTGAATCCTTCCACTGATAACTTTTATGTCACAATGTAAGACAAAATATAAATGGTTCGCTTGAAACCTTATTCTTTTTGGACGGTGGTGCAAATGATTATCACTTAAAAATTGTGTTCCGTCATCCTGACAGGATTTTAAAGAATCACTTGCATTAATAACTCTGTATATATATATATATGTACATTTGGCTGATTAATAATGGGTTGCGGACTTGTATTGCTGCATATCTCGATTGAAAAAGAGACATTTTAGCTCACGGGGCTCCCCCGGCTGAATAGAGATGGAATTAAAATGAAATTTAGTGTGCAATCCATTATGTGGAAGCCTTGTGAGCCAGTCTTAGAAGTGGAGCATGCCCGGGCACAGAGGCTGATAGGAGTCTTGGGATACAGCCATTCCAGGTCACTCAGCTTAAAGGCAGGGCAGGGTCTCCTCTGCGTTTTCCCATTTTCATGATTTCCCCGCTCACTCTCCTTTTGACAGACAGTAGATTAACCTCAACAAGTTAGAAAGATAAATTTTGGTACGATAGCTGTCCTCTGCATATTGTTGTTTTATTACAACAGCTGCAGCTCATTGTGCTCCCAGAACAGTATCTTTTTATCTTATATATCTTTTTTAGTGAACTTTGAATGTGAAATGTGGACGCACTGTAAAGATTACACTGCTCCACAGGGGAAGGATTCTTCAATGTCAAACAGTTTCTGTTAATTTCTCCGTGTTCAGCTTCACCACCAAACAAATTTGACAACAGCAAGACACATTAAATGAAAGATTTGAATGCCCATTACATAAACTCAATTGAAACCATGCTTCTTTCTCAGGTGTTGCAGTATTTTAGTATGTATACATTTTTGACACAGAACCTGAAAAGCGCAGAAAACTGCTTAATGTATCATCTCACACCTGACAGCAGGTCATGAGCTTTAGCTTCACCCCATGCCTTCGCCTTTTGTGGCACCACACAAAACTCACAACACATCATAAATACAATACACTACAAATACAATACATGACAAAGTACCAGAAATAAGTGTGTGTGTGTGTGTGTGTGTGTGTGCGCGCGCTATATAAGTCGGCCCACTTTCCTTCGTTCTCTGCAAGGTCTCCTGTTTAGTGTTTCAGCAGTCTTTTCTCTTGCTGCACTGATCTCTGTCTGTCTTTTGGTCTCCTGCTTCTTTGCCTCATCTCTAACTACATAACTTTACCTTCTCTTCCGAGGCTGTCATATTATGATCTGTGCCTGTTATCAGTGACAAATAAAGCAGAATTCATAACTTTAATCGGCTGATCTATGTGTCTTGCCTTTGTATCCACACCTGGTTTCGTCAGGTCTCAACAAAAGTACTATTATGGGATGGGGTGTTGCTGTGTGGTTGCCATGTTTCACTCACTTTTTAATTAGCAGCTGCCGAAGGTTCATGCAGGCTCTGGTGTAAAATGCAAGTGCTCAGATCTTTTTGTGGAAGAAGCAATAGCATCTTTTCAGTTGATCTCTCTGGTTGTTTGGTCTACATCACAGTTCAAAAGTCTTATTTTACATTTACATCTTTAAAAAAAAAGGCTGATCTGAGCCCCTTTGACACACCAAACAGGGCATGTGTGTGCAAACATTTGAGCAAATCAAATGTAAAATTATTTAAGTTAATACCCACTAGCAACGCTTCTGAGAAGAAAACGATATTGATCGAAGGATAACATTAAATAACCCCTAGATTTTTAGAAGAATACAGCAAATCCCAAGTAAATACATACTTTTTTCTTCCAAAGGCAAACACAAAAGTACACCACGGTTCAAATCAGAACACCAAGTAATTTGTCAAACTCTCCTCAGTGTGATTCCATCACTGTCATTCATCACAGGAGAGCTAATAGTTTGGAAACATGCTTTTGACAGGATAATGCTGTTTAAACTGACGCTGAATGGCAACATGACTTTCTGTGACAATTACAGTATTTTCATTTGTGATTGTGATCTGCATTTGGCAAGAAATTTGGGATGATGAGAAGCATGTGAAATGGATTACGTAGCCCCAGAATCAGTCTCCCTGCAGACGTGAAGCTGAGTATATGCAGACTCCCTTTCTCTATCGCACGCACACACACACACACACACACACACACACACACACACACATACACACACACACACACACAAACAGACACAGGGTTCAATACAGTGCCACACTCATCACCTCTTCTCTCACTTTCATGACAACTCCTCTGCTTCCTCGCTTTCTCAAATCATATTCATGACTATGAGAACATTTTTATCTCTGCATGTCCTTTTTCAAACGCAACCCCCCCCTCCTCCCTCCCCACCATTCAAGGCATGTTTATGATGAGATAAGTCAAAGCACACACCAGCACGGGAAGAAAAAAAAAATCCTTCCCCCATCTGTGCTCATTTTAGACTAAATATGAATTGGCCAAAGAGTCCACCAGTGGAAGTGTTTTTAGTGTCTGCTGGGCCGGGCTATTTGATTTGGACACAAGCTCTTGGCAGCCCAGAGTTTATACAGTAAATGAGAGTTTTGGCTGCAGCGGCCAGCAAACGAAAATTGGATGAGTTTCCTTCTTCTCCCTCATTCTCTCCCTCTTGGCACCCCGGCTAATGTTGTGTTTAGCTTTCAGCGCAGGTTTCATCTTGTTTTGGGGACATGTTGACTCTTGCGCGGCAGCGAGAAAGCAGGGGAAGGCAGGAGAAATGAGACCGGTCCATCTGTCTGTGAAAAAAATAAAAAAATAAAAGAAGGATGATCCATATTTTATGCTGTTGTTGTTTTTGTTGTTGAGGGCTATATGGAGATCAGAGTTAAATGAAATATAAGAAACTAAACTTTTTGATTCAATCCAATGACCATGATTAAATCATTATTAAATAAATAGATATTAAAATATCATTATTTCTACTACAGCTATGTTTGTCTGCGTGAGTCTTTTTTGTCTTTCGTTTGTTTTTACATTAGAGGGTTAAATCGAAAAAGTATGCTTAGAAGCTGATCTAATGCAGCCTTTCTAATTTACACATTGTAACATCCCTGTGCCTCATTAAACTCCTATCAGCTTTTTCCTGGTACAAACACCCATCAGATCTTTCTTTAGGCTCACGCTAGTTCTTATCCAGTTATCCAGTTACATGTAGGGTGACATTTTTGGCCAGTCTTATTAAAAAAAACTGTTAATCACCACTGAAACCTACTGTATCCAGGATCTTTTTCACTTTGGTGTGGAGGATTTTTCTAAAAACCGATTCAAACTTCTTTCACTTTCTGCCTCCGCACAGAGAAAAGCAGCCACAGGCATCCCCAGTTGTCCAGTTTAAACACAGTGATTACTGCAGCGCAACGCAAAATAGCAACAAATGCGGCATCAGCTAAAACCTTCGGCATCGGTCAGCGTCTCCTCGTTGATAAATAAGGAAATGGCGGCACCTTGGCCAGCACCAGTCAGTTATTAGTGGAGACACACAGGCATCAGTAACTGCTCTCAGCTGGGGGTTTTTTTTCTCCCCCTTTAGCTTGACTGCAGAATCCACTAAAGGTTGCCCTATAATGCAACACAAATGAGAGCGCGCAGGGTTTGTCCAATTAGCTCTACAAAGCTGTAAGCAGAGAAGGTGGTATGTGGCAGGTTCATGTTTTGAATCTCAGCTCGTGTCATTCTCTAACGAACGCAGCGACACAGTCCTAACTGCAGAATTATATCTGCTTTAAATCTTTGGTGGGGTTTTTTTTTTGTTATGCCTTTGATCATTTATATACATATGGCCTGGCAGTGTACTGACAGCTGATTCGCACACTGGCTTATACAATATGATGAATGCGGGAATTACACGATGTTTTAAGTCATTACATTTTGCTTTTCCTGTCTTTGATCTTGGTAATCTTTATGACATAAGGCTTGCCCTGAGGAGAGCTACTTATCAAAAACTTAATCCAGACATCACATTTTCAAACCCTCCAATTTCCTGCTCTTGACAAGGTCTGAGCCTACAGGGTTATTTTGTATTTTTTATAAATTCTCTGGCTTTGAGCCACCAATATTATGTGAAAATGTCTTTCTTTTACATTGAACATTTCAGTGTTTATCCATTTTTTTATCAGTGATCGCTACAGCCAAATCTTTTTAGATTTTCATTACTCTGTAAACACCAATATCCTGTTCAACCTCATGCAATGTGTGTAAACTGTGACTAGGCTTTTCATTCTAAATGGCATCAATAATGGTTGCGGTGTGGATGGAAACCATTACATGAAATGACTTTATTGGTTACAGAATAAAAGGAAAAGTCATGAGACAAAGATGCTCGTTACGTGATTAATTCAAGTTTGTTTTGTTTTTTTTTATTGGAAAGGAAGACTAAGGCTAATCGTGTCTTAAAACAACACGGTTCCAGCACCTGTGGTGTAAGAATGTAACTGTTTACTTCAACATCACTCTGAACTACACCACGCTCACGGCAGTTGACCCTGCAGGCTCCAAATGTCCCTCTCAGCAGTTCAGAAAACACCTTGTACCAATAATTAGAGACTAATGGGATGACTCTGACCC
>JAOXYL010000042.1:4660047-4672669 GCA_028564955.1 Terapon puta
ATTTCTGCTGAATTTTGCTGCAATGGTCCTTGGATGAGAAAGATGAGTGAGATGTGGTTAGGTGATGATGTCGATGTGGGTCTGTGAGATAAAAAAAAAAACTACAGCAAACATGCCTTGTCATTATCTACACACAAAGACACACATGAAGAATCAGGGACAAGGACAGTTCAAACCTTTGAGTCTTCATGGAGAAGAATTAAACCTCATTACAGTACAATTTGTTTTCAGTGGTTAGCGTGCTTTTTTCAGGAGCATTCGTACATATTTCTAAGTAATGTCGCAATGTGGGAGACAATTCTTGTCATTCATGGTGAGGACGAATCCCATCAGCTTGAACTCGGGATCATTGGTGCACTCCTTGCTCCCTCAGCATGAATTTCATTTGGTTTTAGTTTAGACGACGTTCCCATCAGCTCGTTATCTAATCTTTACACGTTAACATACTGAACTAAGATGCTGGAAAGGATGAACAACGTACTTGATTAATGTCAGTATCTTATGTCATACTGACGTCAGCATTTACCTTGATGCACCACTGTATCTAAGTAGAGCTTCGCAGGGCTGCTATCTCCTCTACACACTCTTACTCTTGGTTTACCAAACAAAGAAATATTAAAGAAAACACAGAGGGGGAAAAAATAAATGTTTCTGAAAACAGTTTGCAGCTGGGTTAACGATAACTCGTAACCTTTGGTCCTACTGCTTAAAAATGATAACTTTCCATTTATCTGGCCGTGGAGATGCTGTTTAAACTCAAACTGACTATAATACACTTATTTTTCTAACTTAGGAGCACACTGCATCATCACAGAGTTTACAGTCTAATCCATCATCCCATCTGCCTCTGTGCTTTTTTTTTTTTTTCACCCAGCAAGGGCAGAACAGAGGCTGGGACTGTGGCACGTCTGGGTGCCAGAATGCAACCCTGTGTGTGTGTGTGTGTGTGCGTGTGTGTGTGTGTGTGTGCGTGCGTGCGTGCGTGCGTGTGTGCCTATTAATCATCATATGCAGTTATTAATCACGCCAACCACTTCACATTCAATTCTCACTCTCTCGCCATACCAAATGGTGGCTGGAATTAAACATACCCCGTCATTTCATTCAATTAACATTTTCTAACCTTTCTGAATGTAACCTTTTGATGAAATCATTGTGGAGTTACAAATATCAGATGACATTTTTTTTTGTTTTCCCAAAATGACACATTTCCAATCGAAAAGCGAGGCTCTGCTAACCACAGGGACCGTTTCCTCTGGTACTCGGAGCCCCGCTGAGCTCTGGAGGCTCCACCTGTGTAATTACTGGTTGGTGCAAAAGTTTGTCAGAGTTTGTCACATGTAACATTTAAGCTAGTTTAAGAGGTTTATTTCAAGGCATAGTAGCATTACAAATTTCACTTAAGTTAGATGATGAGGAGGTGATATGTGTGTATGTGTCACTAGACTCTGCATTGGGATCAATGCAGCATTCGCTTGTTCAATCTGAATTTTAAAATATAATTTTTTTATCAGAACATTTTCATTTAGCAAAAAAAGGAAATCCAAAATTTCCTGTAAAGACTGGTTCACATATTTTCAATTGTGTTTTAAAATATTATTCAGGTGTTTCTAGTCATTGTAATCCTTCTTTCTGTTCATGCTGGCCAATAACAGATCCATTTATAAAGTACTCTGTGTCAGTGATGGGGTCAAAATCCAACGTCCTGTCTGTGTAAAACTGATGGGTTCATTTCCAAAAGCCGATCTTAGTTTTGTTTATGTGCTTAAATCATGTTGTTTTCAATCAAATTGGGGATGAGTTGTTTTGATAAGATTTCTCTTTTTTTCCTCTCTTTTTACACATCATGTTTTCTTTTTTATTGAATACTCAAGGGAGCATCACAGAGTCAAACTCTGTGTTGGTTTATTCATTTTAAGACCAGTGTTTATGTCTTTTTCCAAGTGAACTCTTCATTTTATCCTTCAGGCCTCCTGGCATCAAAGTTCATCAAATCAGTGGGAATGTTAGACCTTTCATGGTAAAGAATTCATTTTTCTGTACCGTCATTTTGGAAGATCCCACCGTGATTTGTCTAACTCATTGTAACTTTGGATAAACTTTTGCTCAGCAGAATGACTGTGGACCTGGTCACACATTTGGAAGATATCATTTAATGGTCACTACTGTTTTTCATTTCAATTTGTCCATATGACCATAATCTTAAAAACTACTCCTTTAAACTACAACAGCTGACTAAACCTGTCCTGACCGTCCTGTCTGAGCATCAGGGAGGAGAGACTGATTGCCACCACTGGTACTTCAACGGCCTGTGTCCCCCTCTCCTCTATAATTTATGGTCACATTATCATTTATCACACTTCTCCCCAAATTGTTTAAAGTCTCTCAGTGAAATAAAAAGCTGATCGTGCTTGGTGCTTCTTTTGATTCCCAGAGGTGAAAGTGGAGGGTGCTTCTGGGTTCAGTCTGTTCCCATTACAACACAATGACACTCAAAATGTACCTGTCACGGTGTGTGCGACTTTATCTTCCTCTGTGTGTGTGTGTGTGTGTGTGTGTGTATCTGTGAGTGTCATAGTAGAAATCTGTGGTGTTGGTCCTGTCTGATCTGTCCTATCACCTGACATGAGATGAACAAGGGGGGGGACAGGGTTGCCTTCTTTTCCGAGAATTTTTTTGCCAAACAGGCAGCAGAAAGCAGCAGAAAGAAAAAAGATTGAAAAAGATTGAGAAGCAGCATCAAGGAGACGGGCACAAGGGGAGTGTGAGAAAGATTTTGTGTTTGTATCCCGGAGAGTGGGAGAAACAGTAGGTTAAAGAGAATTATTAAGAGCACTTGTGGGAGTTTAACGCAGTGGGTGAGATCTATATTCATTTAACACAATCCCGATCTTCTCTGTGCCTTTTCCTCTCGCCTTTGTCTTTTTAGGACAAATTGATCGTGAAAATATTGTCCAACTCTTTTGACTTTAAAGGATAATTCATATTATTTCCAACAAGGATTTAATTGCTCCCGGTTTCACCATCAGGACTATTGATTGTGACATTTTGAAAATGAGGCTTAATGTATTGCGAGTTGACAGCGCGAGAGACCCTTGCTCAAAACACATTAATCACATCAAATTATCCTTAATTCACTGTCTGAAACTTTTACTGCAACGGTACCGCAATATGGTAATTAAGAGAAAACTGAAAGGCGAACACAAAGCCATCCCAATAAAAGATTACTTTAGGTGCAGCGTGCAGGGAGGACAGCGTGTCCAATAAGAAAACCAAAGGTTCAGACAGAGGTAAGGGAGGTCAGCCGAAAAGAATCAAAGGGATCGACAGTCAACAAAAAACAAAAGTTCACACAGAAATGTCATTTTAAAATGTAAAAACATTAATCTCCAATTTGTAAAGATGTTCAAAGGAATTCTTTTAAGAGCGGCCCACCACTCTCCCTGATGAATTCAAAATCGCTCCATGTGTGTTCTACAAAAGATTCATCCCCTGCTCCTTCCAGGCATTGTTTTTTTTCCCAAGATATGTGAGATGGGACAAATGCGCACATTGTACTCAGTGTGGTTTTTTACTACTAAACCCATTCAATCATCCCCCAACAGGGCAGTTGATCAAGATCAAGGGGGTCACATGTTCCACTCCCATAAATCTGGTCTCGATGATGATGCGCCCGCGTGGAAAAGCATATGTGAGCAACACACAACTACAACAAGAAATCTACATCCATAATTATTTTAGTATGGGGAGTCCACTGAAATCAGCAATGTGACGCCCAAAGAACACGTCAAGATGTTGCCATGAAACATGATGAGCGTCTAACCTTTAACTGCATCAATTATGTTTACTTCTATCTGTGCATGCAGGTGTCCTCCCTTTTTGATTGGTTGGCCGTACTGTGGGGTTTGCAGCGAGATCAAAAGAGATCAAAAGAATCCAGGTGAACAACTCGCGGCCGTACATCAGATGGGTGGCGCGCACAGTTCGGAGTCTCGCTACCTTGTAAGTTTGTTATTTTTTCATGATTTGCTTTGGTTTTGAAATTCCTTCACAGGGGTTGAAGGACAAACGCAGCTAGTTTGCCGGAGTCAGAAGCGCGATCCATAGAACAGCTACAAGGTGAATTTCTGCGGCGGCATGTCAACCAACAAACGCGGTTGTAACGTCGATCTGAAATGCGTGTGATGTTGCCTCGCTCATCATAAATCACTACTTGGAGCGATGTTCCAACGAGCAGATTCGGGGCCTTCGATTCAGTTTGATTTCGATTTGCCCTGTCTTATTTTCCATATTACGTAAACACCTATGACTGATCTGTTACTTTTAGACTCAGCACAGTGTAGGCAGCGAGCAAAAAATACTTTTTTTTTCTCCTCTCTCTCTTCCTCTTTCCTATGACAAAACGCTAAAGCCAGCGCTCAAATAGTCAGTCCACCTCCGTACCGTCCTCCTCCTCAGAAGGGCCCGGTTCACGTTTCTCTGACTATCTGTTCCTCCATCTGGCTGGCACTCTTTCTGTCGACATGTGTCAGCAACTCTCTTTCTTATTTCCACTCCCTCACGATATTTCTCTCTTCTTGTCTTCTGTCATATAAACCACCAGCCGTTCTCTCTGTCTATCTCATTGGTTACTCTCTTTGTACCTCTCCTTCACGAAAGCTCTCTCCCTTTATATTTCATTCTGCCTCACAACGTCTCCTCTCACCAGAAGCAGGGCCGGGTCTTCGCTATTAACAATAAGTCATTTTTAAATATAAAAAAGTTAGGGTACCATCCGATTGTTAGTGTCAAGTGACCTAATTTCCCCAAATGAAATTCATTGCCGCTGTTTAAAATACTCAAGGTACACCAGAAAGCACCATTTCCATAATTCCTTTTATTGATTAATGTAAATTTTAGCGAATGAATAATCAATCATTGTTAAGGCAGATTCCATTACAAGGCATCAAAAAAATACACATACTGTAATGCTAATTGAAATTTTTTGCCAATCAATTGTTTGATACCTTCGGGAACAGGTTTTCAATAGGAGTCGTTTGTGCGAGACTCAAAGATGACACTTGTGATATCCTCTGCATGGATGAGCAGTTTCTCTTCTGTTGTGGGAGTCTCTACATCATAGACCTGCTCATTGTAAACAATATATCTGTAGTTTAATGACTTGTCCTCTGTTCTTCTTTGGGAGAAGAAAAAAACAAAAAGAAAAAAAACAGAAATATGGTTTCATGACCACAAGTTTTCCATGAGCCCTGTAAGGTATCCTATGATAGGGCCAATAAAATCAACTGCCTACATCAGAAAACATGGGCGTAATGCCCACTGGAAAGAGAAGCAAACAGTGAAATTGGTGGTCCCCTGACTTTTCATCAGCTCCAAACTATAAAGACCATTCCATCGAAATTCCTTCAACCCAGGGGGTGGATGAGGCAAAACAAAGACCACTGTTCTCTTACTATTAGTCAATGCTGGTCTTATAATGGCAACCACAATCTTTTCTTATCCTTAACAAAGTATTTTTGGAGATTACATAACTACAGATTTAACCCAACCTTTCCTGAACCTGGCACATCAGCCCAACGCCTATAAGAATTATTTTTGTCGCAGTCATTTGTAAAGGGGTTTTTGGAACGAAAAGACAAACAACATTTTTGGCTGATTAGGTTGGAGAATTTGTCAAATCAGTTTCCAGGTTTGCACAGTTATCTGTGGGAAAATTGAGTGAAGCAGCACAAGGCTGGGAATTAGATAAAGCTCAAAACTTAGATTCGGTCTCCAGTAAATATGCTACAGACAGTCAGAGCTCAGCAGGAGTCGGAGGGAAGAGGAGAGCCAAGCTGAGCCGAACCATACTAAAGTTTGTTTGTAGTTCTAAGACTCATAACCAACCACAAAAAGTTTGGTGGTAAAAACAGCCAGAGAGATATGGTCTGGGGTCATTTGGATTCTCACAAACAATTCTTTAATGTCTCTGGATTTCATAAAAAGTTTTGGCTCACATGGCGGCGGGCGTTTCTCCGCTGATTAATTGGATCGAATTTTAATTTTCTTTCCTCCTTTTTGGGTCACAGTGGAGGTAGGACTGTAAGGAGGATTTCAAAAAGCCGCATCTCTCCTCTCAGTCACACTTCTCAGAATAAATAAACTCCAAATCAAGGAGTACTATGTATTAGCCCATAACTTTTTTTTTTTTAGCTTCCTGCTGGTGTGAAAAGATTTAAGAGAGAGGATAGCAGAGTTTATTCAGGCATTCACAAACATCACTGATAACAAGCCGCCTTTGTACCTTCAAGAAAGATAAAAATGAGGTGACTATTGTGTCAACTAGACAAAGTAAAGTGGTATTTAGATGAATATTTAATGGTGAGAGACTGAGAGAATAAAATGTGCATTATGTTTTACTTACCTTTCAAGGAATTTGCCCTCTTTTTAGGCTTCTTAGTGTCTGGCAAGATAAATGATGTGTACCTCAAGCATATTCAAATAAAATTTTCATGGAGGCGCGATCAGCTTTTTTTGTCAAATGATGAAAGTGTTCCCTGAAAAGGATCCAGCAAAGAAGTGAGCACTTTGTTCAGACAGACTGACAGTTTTGCTGCCGTTGCAGCCGCCGTGATTTGTCGAGATTTTTATGTAGAGGTAAACCAAATCCCATCGGAACAAATTTCCTAAACAACAGGTCAGAATGATGTGTACGTTCGGTCTGAGGCTAATGCAAATCATGCTTAAATTCAGAGATTAACTACGTGGCTGTCACTACATTTGCCTTGGGAATAAATTAAATGGATTTATGTTTTTTTATTTGTCTGGAAGGTTTCGACTATTCCCAGGCATATTTTATGTAACGCTGGTGGATTACAGATGGAAATATGTCCTAACAAGCTCATCCCTTCTCAGCGCCTCTCAAGCTGTCCCCTTCCTTAAAATGACTCTGAATTAGGGCAGAAGTATCTTTTTGTACAAAATGATGGGGGTGTAATGTGTAGCCCCGGGAGATGGAAGCTTGTTAGACGCCAATGAAAACATTGCGCTTCCAAGGCAAATGTAGGCAGACTGTCCCCTTTCAGCATTTGATCTGTTATCCTGACAGCGCCGAGCCGGGGAAGACAAACGATCGAGATTGCAAATCCGTGCAGACGCGAGCTTGGTTTGCACGGGATGTAACGTCGGTTCTGCTAAACAGGTACGCGGGCGTCTTTGCGGGGAGAAGACGGGGGAGAAGGTCAAGAGGGAAATCCAAGCAACACAGTGAGAGCAGGCCAGGAAGCAAAGATGAAAGAGGTAAAGGAGGAAAATAAACAAGGGGAGAGCTCGTACCCCCCTTGTGGTCCGCGTCAGGCTTTCTTTATTTACATTTCAGACATTTGGTCGAATCCCACATCAGTGTAACCGACAAATCCTGCATTCTGCTTTTGAAGGAGGCTTCGGCGGATTTAGACTTTCAACAGGGAAGTACGGTTACTCATTAATGAAATAGTTTACGGAGACGGAGCCAACTGATCCCCAAGCCAACTGTCTGTTTCTTTACTCAATATATTGTGCTTCCACTTGTCTATTTGTCTATTTCTGGGCCTGTGTTCTCATTTCCACTTCCAAACTTTGCCTCATCGAGCCCTTCTTTTTTAACGTGCGTCGTGTCCTCTTCCCCTCGGTCATCCTCTCTCCCGTATTTCACTCTGCTCCCCCTCACCTTCTCCTCGATGTGTGTCAGCTCACCCTCTGTATCGTCCCTCTCCGTCCTCTCATGCCGTCTTCATAGCGATGTCTCATCCTCTCCACCTCTTCCTCCTGCTCTTGTTCTCCTTGCATCCCCTCCTCCTCACTCACTCGCTCGCTCGCTCGCGGTGGTGCAGTGGTACAACGTGTATTCACTCCAGTTTCACAAAGCAGCGACCTGTTGTGTTCCGTGTTCTCGTGGTGGAAACGTGTACTGCGAGGGGGAGGTTGGTTTGAGATCCTTTTGTCAAATGCGAAGGAAGTGTCGCCCATCGAATAAATGTTTATGTCGCTTTCAGAAGTTTGCTGCTTTTTTTTTTACAGCAGGGAACACAACTCCAACACTTCTGAACTGTTTGTGCCCAGGCGGCTGCTGGTTCGAATCCCGGACTCGCTTGGATGAAAGAGCGGTGACCTCATTACCACCAAACAGGCCCTTAATCTCAAAGTCCTTCAACACAGCGGGCAGCTTCCCGATGTGAATGTTGACCTGTGTGGCCTTAATCTCTCATATATGGACTCAGGGACTGGAGAAGCAAGACGTTCATTTGAGTGAACATCAGTCTGAACAGAGCATTCATCAAAAATGTATTTGTGGTGGTTTTATGTGGACTTTTTGCTGTTTTGGGATGGTTAGATTTTTTTTTTTGACAGCTTTGCGGGTGCAGGATAACACATTGGCAATGCAAGACTTCCAGTATTGCTGTATACCCAGACAGGTAATGTAATGTTGATCCCTTACACGGGTTAGTCTCCTGCGTTGTTCCCAATAAACTTGGTCTGTGTAGAAAAGGATGAGCCTTTTCTCTGCTGTATTGCACCAGGCCTTCTCTGGCGCCGGCGAATCGAAGTCGGTGGGTGGAGTTGGAGTCGAACAGCTTCACCCAGGGGGATCCACCCAACCACAACAACATGAAGCTAAAGCTAAGATACGGCTCAGTCCGGTGGAAAAACATACTCTTGCCTGTTGGTAAAGGGAGGTTTAAGAGATCCATCAGTGTGGGAAATGCAGACGCACAGTTTGACAGTCTGTGAAACTTCTGTCAGACAACCCCTGCTATATCTATATCTCTCTCTCTTTTTCTCTCACTCTCACTCTCACATACACATACATACACACATATACACACACACACATCTACACTTGTGTCTTCCTGCCTTATGAGGATGTTACATGGGCTCATTCTCTTTAGACGTGTCCCTAACTCTAACCACTGCTTACCCATCCCTTACCCTCACCTTAACCTAAACATAGACTTCACCCTAAAATGCAGTGAGTCATTGGGGGGACTTTCTAATATGTCCCCATATGGTTGGTGAGTCCTCACAATATCATGTGATGAGACTGTGTTTATCAGCCCGTACAGCCGATCCTCTTTCACCTCTTTCACCTCCTCGCATCACATTATCACACCGCCGTCTTTCTCTTCATTCCCCTGCTCTCCTCCTCCCGCCGCTGTGATTTTCCTGCGTTTCCCCTCCTCTTCGAGGCTCTCTCCCTTAAACCTCCTCCCCCGTCATCTCCCTCCGCTCTGCGGTCAGGAAAACTGAAGAAAACCATTGCAGTTGGAAACCGCTGCCAAATAAAAAACCCCAACTTGTTACTCTTAGAGTTTAAGCCCCTGCCAAATAAAAGCCCCTGCTCACAGGCCTGTAGGCAGTAAAATGTGGTAACAGAAACCCAGGCTTGTAAATCACATCTTGATTGAAGGCTTGCTAAGAACAGGATGGGCCGCACATGCACGGACTTCAGCTGACACACACTCTGCACGACTGTCCCTCTTATCCGTCTGTCCATTCTTATTTTATTTTTTTTATCTTAATGTTTAGGGTCTTTAGAGTTTCCTCTATCCATGCTCCTACAGTCATCCACTGACGCCGTTGTGTCTTTTAGCCTCCTGTGTCGCTCTCTGTTTTTCCTCATAGTATTGTTTCTTAAAGCTTGATCATACAAAAGATTAGTTTAGTAGACAGGACCATCCCGTTTGGTCAGATTATTTGGTGACTGTCAATTTAAACGCTTCCAAAAGAGTCAGACTCCAGTGAGTTTGATTTCAAGACGATAGGCTGGGTCTTACCTAGCAAGGTCAAGGTCATCTGTCATCAAGACTTGGATCCGACAGTGCGGGTAAAGGAAGATAAACCAGCTGATTATGAATAGTAAGATATTTTCCATCCCTCGGACAAATAAATTCCAACCTCCAAAAGCAACCTAGCTTGTTTCTTTTCTATGCTACTTTGAAAATCATCCTCACCATCATCATTTAGAACCAGCAAATCAGCACTTTACTCGATGGTTTAGATGATAACCTACTCACAGCCTTTCAAAATGTTCAGCGATGTGACCAACAGAAAGACATTTTAGTTACAAAATGAAGCATAAATCTGAACATGCATGAATCAAGACTCCATATGTCATTTAATCAATATGTCGTTTTGGTAATCATTCCAAAATAGCCATCTTTAACTTCAAACTGGAAGACTGAAATATCAGTGACAATCCAGGGCATGGCATGCTCTTCCAATCAGGTGCAGGGAAGGTTTATATTACCTTCCAGCAAAAGAGAGCACATGTCAATCATTTACTCTACAGTCTGTTTGAAATTAGACCTGCCTCCAGAATGCCTGTTGAGCCTTGCCAGACCACAGTGAGCATTTCTGGGTTCGGGTAAAAAAGAGGGAGACATGTGCCCCAGGATGCTAAAGCACATATGATGTAACAGAGCACTGCATATGACTGAGAGTTTGTTCGTTCTGGCTGGACAGCTAATAACAGTTATTCAGCCTGAACCTGTTCAAAAAGCATAAACTAATATTCTTCCATCAGAAAAGAAAAAAAAAGTAAGTTCAGACTTTATTACATCAGCTGCTGTTTGGGCATCAACAAGCCTCTTTCAGAGCGAGAATAGAGACTGTGCTGCATATCATCATTTTAAAGTGCTTTCTATTCACAGTACAAGGTAACTTATTAGTTTTATTAGAAAGCCTTGTGCATTATATCAAGCCTCAGATTTGAGTATATGGGCCAGTAGCCTTAACCTAAACCCATACTTTGTACATAAAAGTACTCCTTTGCTGAAGAACTTCAATCCTGATGTTCTAGGTTTGTTAATAAATGTAAATGTGTGTAATGATAACATTTGTTAGGATTGTTAGGATGTGTGTTATACCCCATCTTGGCCTTGTTAGCACCAGCATGTCGAACATTTTACCATAAACCCAAAATATATCCTGAACTGGTCACGGGTAACATTTGATTACGCATTGTTGTGTCTTTGCATCTTTGCCCATGTTCTCCTCCTCTCTACACTGCCTCACAAACACGCAAGGGTGCTGATAGAACATATAATGGAAAAAAAATCCCTAATTCCCCCAGAGGACTGAGGGAATCTGGGAATAGGGGCAGAGAAAGAGCTTTCTTCCTTCATTTTACCAGCGAGCTGCTCTTGAGGGAAGTGCTTAATCCCTAACTGCTCCAAGTGGAACCATTCAGAGCCAACAGCATAATACTGTGGTTGTACTCGGTAGCTCCCAGGTGTGAAAAGTGTGTAACTGAGTGATTTTGAAGGAGCTGCTGAAAAGGAGCATATGAACTCGGCTCATCTTCTCTGGGCAAAGAGAAGTAAAAAAAAAAAAAAAAGTGGAGACATATACACACTTCCCAGTCTTCTCTCACTTACAAGTGTCAAGAGTCTCTTCTCACTTTAACTGAAGCCTTCTTTCTTTTGCTGACACACACAGACGCACACACACTTTTTTCCTCGGTCCCACTTCACCGACTGCTCCGGTATTTTCTGTGGCCGGACTATTTCGGCTCATGGATCACCTCGTTCTTCCACGACAGGAATGGCGCCGTATTTGGATCAGCCAACCAAGCGCTCCTAATTTCTCCCTAAATTACATCAACGCATGACGAGCGATGATGCTGTGCAGCTACAGGCGGCAGAAACAAACAAGGAAAAGCAAATCCAATGTGAGAAAGAGAGTGTAACTAGGTAAAGGTGATTTTTTTGTGTGTTTTGAACACACAAAAACATGCTTACAGTATCAGTATGCACATACACCACAGTATTGCATCGGTATTTCTTGACTTTGTACCCCAAAATTTACCTGCTGATGGAGACATTAGCATATACACGTCTTTTAAAGGAGGTGATTACAGTTGGCATCCCATTCACAGACCTGCAATTAACTTTCATTTCGGGTTTAAGTTTCCCCAACCCCACTTTAACCATATTGTAATTGCTTCAAGCACAATGCTTCCCAGACCTTAAACAGGCTGTAGTTGTCATGCGTCCTGGAAAAGATTTCCTAAACATAAAACTTTTCCTTGATATGTCAAGTTCAGTATTTTAAGCAGGATTTCAGAAACTGTAGACCTGCTCATTTATCACTCTACAAAGCATTTTAAAAACTAACCATTTTAATCCAGTCCCAAATGGATCAAGGTTTTGCGGGAGGTTTGCTGCTAAATAACAGCCTTGCGTATCTCCTGGATCAAAGGGCTGCCTGAGGAGGTGACATTGGGATGCAAAAGTCATCAGATGTCATCTATTTATAATGAGCTTTCCTTTGTTGATATCAATATGAAAGTTTCTTTCACCTGTAGTCTTATACATCCTCACAGAACTGTTTCTAGAAATTGAATAAAAGCTCTCACAAACAATCCGGCAATCGCTTAAACATGTTTTAATAATGGCAATGGTGATGGAATTCCTTTGGGTAAATTCAGTCCATTTTATAAAAACTAAACCCTTTTTCATTAAGGACAGAAACGCATTCACCATACACACCACACACACACACACACACACACACACACACATATACGTACTCCTTTCATCACTTTTTGCTCTTCTCACCCTAACCAAGGCTCTCTGTCTTTACATCCTGGTCGCTCTAACCAAAA
>JAOXYL010000042.1:4706586-4734209 GCA_028564955.1 Terapon puta
GTGTGTGTGTGTGTGTGTGTGTGTGTGTGTGCATGCGCGTGGAATGATTCATGACCTACCACTATTTCATGAATCCATTGACTGGTAGCTCCAAAAGACAGAAATGTAGAAAAAAAGTCCATATGGAACTTATCATAAGTGGCCATATTTCTCCATTACTAGAAGCAATTTGTTTTAATTGCCTACTTAGAAGTAATATGGCCTCAAACTAGCATTTTTTTTTCATAAAAACCTAAATGAAATATGAGAATGCCTATTAACTGCCACGATTATGTTATAATAATCAGAAAATTGAGTTGTTAAGACTGGAGAGCCTCTTTAAGATGGCAGTTACACAGCATATGCTGTGTGTGTGTCTGCACGTGTGTGTTTGGAAGTGAGATTGTAGTTACATGGTGGATTTCTGTATCAAATAATCTCACTTTAGATTTAAATAATGATGGCTTCACAGTCTACTATTATACATTCTCACTCAATAAATTAGTGGTGCCTTGCTCTAAAAGAAAACATTGTTTGTTGTACATAGACAGCTGTATGGATGTCACAGAAATAGAATATTATCTTGATATTCCAAGATGCATACAGCGAAACAGCAGGTGGTTTCATCCTGAAGGCAGAGGAAATTTTATGTTCAAGTGATTTACATAAAGTTCAGGTCAACACAAAGTGAGTTAATGAGGTGATATTTTACCAGAAAAATAAAAGTAAACAATATATTAGTAGATAGGGATGGGTATCTGTGATGGATAATACTTTGATGATGCACTCGGTACATGACTGCACCCCCTTGCATCACCACCACATTTGCAGTGAAGAATATCCTCTCAGGGAGGATTCCTAAATAGCACCGTGGCCTTGGCGTGCACTCCATGCTGACTGGCTGGAGGGGCGTTAATTAGTTTAAAATAATCCCAAATCTTCAGTGCTGTGATTTAATACCAAAGTACATGAATACATCACTGAGATGGAAGAATTCTGCTGAGTCAGAGTTCATGAGTGGCCTCTGCTGTGACTTAATTTCACTGATAAATGGCTCAGCTTATGGGCGACAATTTAATTGACTATGCATGAATCCAGTATCTTCAAATGCTCACCCACATCATCCCTCCTGTGACAATAACGTCCCAACTCCGTAGCCTTATGTGTTATGAGCTGAACGCTATCAACTGGTTCAACACCTCTGGTCACAACATGTGATGAAATTTGCTTCAGCACGAGACAAGCCAGGTTTGGTTCAGCACTGCTATTTGAAGATAATTTGTGTGAAGGGCAAGAAAGAATAAGAAAGAAATGGATCAGAATTGCTTTTGGAAAGACATTTGAAATCAACAGTCAAATAAAAAAACTTAAATGTGAGGCACATCCTGCTTTCACTTGCTTGACATTGTTCATATTAGACTGCTAACACACCCAAGGCACAGGCAATTTCCTTTTGATGTACAGTGCATGATAATGTTATTTAAATGTAATGTATGTACACACACACACATAAACTACAGATAACCTCAGTCGAGAAGGATTATGAATATTACTGGAATGAAAACGCACATTTTTTCTGACTGTGATTCCCACTTTGTGCTTGGGGCTGTGCTTGACTTAGCTCCTCCAATCTTTTTTCATGTGCAAGAGGCTTTTCGAAGGCTTTATGTTCAAAAGACAGGCATAAGGGATTCTCATGGGGCTGTGACACTCCCATTAGGAATACGATTCCCACAATACAGCACACTCATTTACTGAGAAACACACACCAGCTCTGTAGTCCCCGCCTGCAGCGCCGTCGACAGATTGTGCTTACATTGTACCCAAAGATGTTGTGGAGCCCTGACTCATAATTGTTCGTGTAGCATGAACTTCTAAACTGGATGTAGCGTCACAGCTCCTCAAAGTAGAAAACCCAACTTGTGGTAAATTAGTGGTCGCGGAAATGGCTACGAGTCGTTCTCATTTTAAATGCAAATGCCAGTACTTTAAACTCCCTTTCTGCTTGCCTAAATGAATGCGGATTGGAGCGGCTCTCAATGTTTTGGAGCTTCCAGTGCCTTGCTGCAGCATGTGAAGTTTTAAATGGGTTTCTGGAGACATAATGGGCTGTACTCTGATATATTTTCATGTTCCTTGAGTCCCTGCTCTCCCTGTAATCTCATTAGACACCAACCTTCATGTGAGACATGGGGAACTGTTTCATTATTTAAGCAAGAGAACACACCTGTGGCACATCTGGAAACAAGAGTTTGTTTAGGAGGAAAAACATCATCAGTGGGTGTGTGAGAGGCTGGCATCAGTCATGGCCAATCAGATCAGCTCCTCTAATTCCCCTTAAAAGCAGTGCTTTCCCTGCCGCGAGGCACCGACAGAAGAAGGCAGCCTGGACTGGATGTTCTTGTCTTGGAGGTGCAGAGTTGCGAGGCGCACATGTATAATGTCCTAAATATGAATATAAAGCCCTGTAGAGATACAGCCAAGAACAGATGATGTCTGTGAAGTGACTCTGCAAACACTGAAAGTCTGGTCACCGTCTCAGTCGTATTCAACTCCCGTCGTTTGAAACCATTATAAGTCAATTTTCACATGCATTATTCATATATCCACACAAACTGAAGACTTACACCACCAGAAAAGTGATTAGGAAATCCTTCCAAAACACACAGTTAATGTAAAATGTGACATTAAGCTAAAAACAAGGTTGTTTCTTTAGCTAATGAAATGCTGACATTTTCATGATGGTACTGAAACATTTTAATTCCATTTAATTCCCACACAGGACATACTTAATTGCAGTGTAAAGTTTCTGAATTTAGATGGAGTCTAAACATCTCATATGCAGTGCGTTCTCTCATTCATGTATCCTTGCTCTCTTACCACAGAGGTGCCTGTAAGCAAGGCAGTCAACCCTTTATTGGCCACAATGGAGATCCCATGTGCTGGTGCCTTTTTAAACCCACGAACTCACAGGATGCTACAAAAAAAGTCTCATTTGTCCTCCTTCAACTTTCCTTCTGATTAAATAAAAACTGATTTCACTGAAGTGTGGCATGGCTAACACATTAATGATGGTTATCGAACAGAAACAGTTTTAATTTCACAGAAGCTGAAGTCTCCTGGGTTAGAGTCTATTGTAGTACAAATAGCCTTTTTCAATTGCTTGACTGTTAAGTCTCAATTGAATATACGCTGCAATAGACTTTGTGAACATTTTGATAAAATTCAGTGTGCTCATCATGTGGCCAATGTTTCAACAGATTGTTACATTTTAGTAACATCGGTAAGCACTTTCTGTTAGACTAGAAGACTACCCAGTCCTTGGCCCTCCTAGTGTCAAAGAAATGATAAAAAAAAAAAACATGGGCACTCTGTTGTATTCGGACCTGACAGAAGCAGACAGACATGATTCTTAGAGCTGTCTCAGAGGTGAATGGGCTGTGGATGGAGATTACACCCCCTTTTGTCTGCTATAGATTTTAGTGATAAAAGCAAAAGGGAAGAACAATTTTCCTGTCCACAGTCAGAACAAATTGTCCTCTCTGTTGATGCTAGTGTTGCAAAGACTTAAACATATAGGCTCTTTCTATGGTAATGGTGCCTTTTTTTTTTTTTTATCAACATCACTATATTTGAGGACGTGAGCAATCTGCTGTATCCTTGAAGCAAAGCTATAATAGTGACAGCGGTCTCTCCAGTAACGCGCCTTTATTATAGTTATTTTTGACTCTTTTGACTTAGCCTTTCATGTGTCAATAGTAATCAGAAGGGCTCTTTGGATTGATTATGAGTTGGATCAAGAGAAGAAACAGGAAATGAAAATGGGCATATTCAAGCATCTGCACTAAAATTCACATTGTATTGTTGAGCATTTATCACAGCTAAACACAGGCTGTAAGATGCAGCAGTCAACGGGCCGATCAAAACCAATCATGCTCTACCCCCCTAGGAAAAAAATGCTCGACAGAATATCACCTCAAAGAAAACACTCAAATCTTTCCTCACCTCTAAAAAGCATCTTTCCAAGAAATCCTATTTCCCTATACAAAGCAAATTATTTTTCATTTAGAAAATTGTTATAGGTTATTATTGTTCCACTTGTGCTGAAAAAAGAAATCCCAGTGATTAAAAATGTAAGGAGCGGAGGAGGCTAGCGGCCGTCAGCAGTCTGAAACTGAGGCAATCAGGTTCTGGCTTGACACATGCGGTGGGACACAGGTAGACGGGCGAGCTGAGCAGGGCAGTCAAAGAGTGATTAGAGGAGAGACGCTTGGTCTCAAGCCAGGCAGGCTTGTTACATTGTGTTGTATTGATTTTTCTTTGCTGCATTTAGCAAAATGTGAGAGCCAAAAATGACGTTTTTACTGTAAAGGCTTAACTTTGTAACACGTACCTTTCCATTCAAGCGTTTTCGTGTGTTTACTGAATTCTAAAATGGCATGTGTCTGCTGCTGCTTGTGCAAACGGCGTTGGGAAAATTGAGCTTTTGCATTGCGTGCACGTGCAGCATTGCTGGGTGAGGTATTGAGAGGTTATTGATCTATAGAAACACAAGCGTGGAGAGAGAGTCAGGGATAGAAACCGAGCTTCTGAAGCTGCTTCTGCATGTGTGGGTGTGTATGTTGATTTGTATTACATGTGGATTGAGCCTCCATCTTTTCTTCTAAGGTATAGCTGACTGATCCTCGGTTAATCAGCTGTACATTAAATGGAGCTGCTCCCCATTACAACATCTACCAGGGATGATTAAATTGATGGCATCATTACATGCTCTGTTATTGTGATGACTTGCTCTAGCTCCAACGATTTTTAAGCATAAGCAAATGAATATGCAACAGAAGTCAGTTCTCCATGCACATATATCTGTGCTATTTTTACAAAAGCTGGTTGTCAGGAGAGACCTGAGGAGAATGCTAATTTCTGAACTATTTTTCTGTTCTTACCATATTGATAAATGTGTTTACTACTGCGCTTTATATTTGGAAATGGTGTAGCAGTAATTTCTTTTGTAACAGGATTGGAGAATAAGCCTCAATCTAACAAAGCAAGAATAAACTTAACAAACTGATAGATGTAATTGTTGTCATATACAGTTACAACACCTACCTTTTATATATGCTTCAAAACAGAAGCAATTACTTTTTTCCATCCAGCTTTATTTATAAAGACAGATCGATCAGATCAGATTGAAAATGGCTAAATGCCAAGACATCTCTTTGTAATCCTCATTTTGATGAAACTCTAAGTGTTCTGTTATATTCGCCAACAACTCCGTAATTACAGCAATGATGAAGCTATAATTTAACGGGATGTTGACCCCTCCATAAATGAGGCTGCAGATCTCTTCAATTAACATATTGGAGCACCAAAATGGCTGCATACATCAGTGGGTTTCCATTACAGAGAGATGGATGAAGTGGCTGGGGGCAACGGGGCTGTAAGAGGATGAGAGAGTGAAAATGATAATAATAATAAAAAAAAAAAAAAAATTAAAAAATCAGTATGGCAGACAAACTGATGCCGGGTGAGATAAGAAGAAAGGTTAAAAAAATGGAGAAACGCGGAGGCAGATGTGCGGAGAAAGAGAGTCTTGGGCTGAGCAGCACACAAAGGGAGACAGGCAGAGAGAGACAGATCGAGATATGAGAGGAGTCAGGCCACCAGATGGTCTAATGACCACAGGAAATATTACAGCTGGCAACTGCACACCAACATTAATGACACCAGTCATTTAAGAGCCCTGAGAAGAGCCGCTGTGTGTAGCATGCATGACTTCCTGAGGGCGTGTGTGTGTGGCACATTTAACTGTACTCTCAAGGTCAAGAACTCTTCCTAATTATAGTATAATTGCTAAAAGATAAAGTCCTTAGCATCTTAACCCCACACTGCGTGATGAAAAAGCTGTGGGTTAAGGTTTGGGGAAGGCTATGTGGGAAAGGTAAATGACAGAGTGAAGCTTGTGTCAAGTACCGCGGCTAATATGTTAGCAGTGAGCTAAACCGCGACGGCCATCCCCCAACTAGCCCTGCGAGACAAATAAGACATGCAAAAGAACTTACAAATTTCAAAGGTCAGGTCTGATTGGAAAGCAAATTCTTGGGTTTGCTCGATCACAAAGCGCGAGCTGTCAACGTTGTGTGAATAATGTGAAGTGGAAATTCACTTTATAATCAATCCGAGCAGCAATCCATTACACTATTGGTTCCAGCTAGTATTAATTTAACGCTGCGGGCGTATTCTTTTAGTTAGTTTTCACATGAGACCTAAGCCACGGCCGAGGGGTTGAGCCACAGTTAGCTCAGGGGCTACGGCTTTTTACCATGTGCAGTTCTATATTGATCGTTTTTCACCCTTTCCTTGTGTTGTCTAATGCCATTCCTGGACAGACAACAACTGAACGGCGTTCTGTGTATTCATGTATTCTGTAAGGTGTGTGTTGCGCCTCCTCGTCATCTCTCCTCCTCTCGCTGTTTGTATCTCGGTCTCTTTCCTGCCTCTCTGTCTTTCCCTCCCTCCGTCATTCCCTCCTCTTATCTCTCTCTCATGGGTCTATATGAAATATTCTGACCAGGCTCCTACAGTGAACACATAATTAGAAACCACTGAGCCGTGTCTCCAACATGGGGGCTTTTCTCCTATCTGTTTGGGGAAGGTGTGTGGGGGGTGAAGAGGAATAGGGAGTGGGGGGTAGCCTGTAAAACATCTTCATGGTCAGACTACTACACTGGCCCGAAATGGTGGCGTCCAACAATACGTTTAGATAGATAAGCGGAGAAAGAGAGGGAGCGAGAGGAGCGAGAGGATGAGGCAGAATGGATAAATGGATTGATAGATGGGGCATGAGGGAGAGAGGAGAGGAGGATGGGAGGCGTCGACAGTGAGATGGAAACGGAGAGTTATGGCTCGTCTCTATTAGCTCTGTTTTCCGCAGCCAGGGCTAACGCTGGTCCGAGCCTTTGTTCGTTTTTTTATTAATTTCATTAATTAGCCAGCTTCACCAAGCCACACTTACACTTGAAAAATAACATCACTAGTGAGACTGCAGGTAAATAAAAATTCCACAAGCAGGTGGCAACATTAGCAGTAATAACCATTGAAAATAATGCTTTCATTTTCTTATGCTACAATATGGAGCCAGTTGTGGCCAGCTCTGGCTTCTTGTGAAATGATAATTCTGCAATTATCCAGTTAACTTTGGACAGGTGGCTTTGAGCTTGATGTGCCAAAGCTTTACTCAACTGTATTCGCAGATATGCACAGGAATTGATGGTGACGGAAATAAAGGAAAACAACAACAATAATAATTCATAATTTTTATTTAAAAAGCAAATTGTTTTTAAATTTTCTATTAATGGACCAACCAGTTTTTTTTACACTAATCTTATCACAATATATATTCATTGTGTTATTTATGCTTTTAAAACATTCAGCTTCATTGCGAAACCATTTATAGAGTTCCCCCCTCATACCACCATGTTACAGTGTGATAGACATCATCTGTTGATTTCAACCATACCGTGGATCTACAGGTCATTTTAATTACGCCACTACTACACTTACCTTATTGACTTCATCGCACTGAGTACTGGATAATATATTGACGTCACTCACATGTAACTTCATGACATCATTGTAACTTTTCATTCATCCTGTCCTGCTCTCCGTGATGTGACGGCATAACTCAGTCCTGACTTAGTGTGTGTGCGTCTTCACCTCTGATATGTGGCCATGGTGTGACTTTTACCTGACATTGGCCCTGCATTGCTTTATTATGTTGTCATGGTGTGACTAGCTAGTTATGGTTTGTGCTGACGGCTTATTGCTGTATTAGAAAAGGACAGAGGAGCCTTTGGGACAGTTTTCATCACTGCATGTCCTTGGAACAGGCAGACGTTCGCACATTGTCACATATGATGCCGCGCTCACACGAACCCACACTCACGCACTCTCTCTCTCTCACACACACACACACGCGAGGACATATACAAACTTATACTGTCACACACCCATACTCACACACGGCCTATTTTTTACGAGCCCTCCCTCACGGCTATAGCAGGAAATGAATGTCCAGCAGCTAAGGCTGTTAATTAACATTTATGGCTGTAGATGACCGTTGAATCGTTAGACTGGCTCACACAGCCTTCACGTCAAAGCAACCAGGTTATAAAAATCCAATCTCTGTCCCTGACACTGTGCCAAAGTAATGATGGCGGATCATGATGTTGATTTGTTTTATAATATACATCTAACTACCACTGATACTGTGTCTGTGATATGTTATCCAAGGCATGCAGATGTTTTGTGGAGAGTCTGAGTGGATGAAATCCCATATGCTAATGGATTATGGCTCTGTTTGATGTCTCTGTCAATCAAAATCTAGTCTTCACGATTATTTGAGCTTGTTTGCTCTCTGTGAACCATGTCTGTATGAAGCCAAAGATAATTTGTCAAGAAATTCCACTGGACAACAGCTCCAACAGAGTGATACATTTCCCCTCAGTATTTGGTTCAAGTAGCTTGTGAAAAAAATTAGGTTCATTATTATTATTATTAAGTTGACCTATAGGTTAATATGAGTATTGGATTCTGTATTAGCAGACATTGAAGATCAAAGAGTTTTAATTGGGACCTAGGTCAATAAAACTAGGTCAGGATCTCGCCAATAAATACTCAGACCACTAAATGACCAACCATCTTCTTTAATAACGCACAAGATGAACTCTTCATCTGCTAGTTTTGCTAATGGTAACCAATGTGGGTGAACCTTCTCACAGTTTGTTGGAACTGCATTTGAAACTGTTACAGGACAAAACTTAATGTTTCTTTTTTCTTTTTTTTCCCGCTGATTTGTATCTTAACTTAAAATTCCCGCATAAGATCATAGAGGTTGTTCAGTTTAGTTGAATTGGTAATATTATGTCCAAACTCTCTTTAAATACAGTTCATCAGGCCTCAGTATTGTCATACAACACAAAATATTTCAATTCTGTCTCCAGCTTTTTTTCCCCATTTTGATTCTGTCATCATATTTTCTCAATTCAGCCTGTCAGCATTTTATGTCCCATTTCATCAGGAAAAGACTTCTGCTTGAGTACATGTAGTGCAAAGACATCCACACCAAAGTTTGATTTCAACCATCATATTAAACAAACCAAACTTTTAAATTAAAATATAATCCCTGTCCGTTGTCACATGTACAGTACACTCACATGTGAGCTCCAAAGTACACACAGATGTGAGCACACACACACACACACACACACACACACACACACACACACACACACACACACACACACACACACTCGTGCAGACTTCTGAGTCCAATCAAAACCCCAAACACCTGTGTGCCAATCTACTCCAATAGTGTTTTTCTGTCCATGTCTGCTCTTCCCCCGGCCAAAGAGGAGCTGTGTGTGTGAACGGCCCGTGTGTTTATATGTCGATCCGTGTGCACGTGTGTTAGCAGTCTGACGGCCACAGATAAGGCGGCAGTTATCTTATCGTGCCGAGCCAACCTGCCCTAAACCCCTCGCAAACCTCAGGTGTCACAGCGCCCTGGCTTTTCCCCAAGCATCCCCTCATTTTCATGTCAATTTCACACCAGTTTGCTGACTCTCAGTCTCTGCCCCTCCTCTTCGCCTTCATCCCCCCCGATTTGCTTCCTCCTTTCTTTTGATAGGCGGTTTAGTCCTTTCTTTCCCGTCCATTTCTGATCCCATTCTCCCTTCATCCCTCCCCTTTTTTTCCTCCTGCTTGTTCTTTTGATCTTTCTTGGTATCCATCCACCTGGCCTTGCAATCAATCTCTCTCTTTGACGGTGTTTGTTATCCCGTTTGTTCCCTCTTTGCTCACGTCAGGTTATTTACTTTTATGTACTTTTCCAATGTTTTCTCGCTTTCTTGCTCTCACCATGTCTATCTCCCGTTTCTTCCTTGTGGCTGACCTCTCTCTGTCACCTCGTCCATCCTCAGCTTCTTCCACTCTTCCACTTTCCAATCCTCTCTCGCCACACCTTCATCCAGTTATTTATTCATGGCGCAGCAGAGATGACAGTCTTTTTTATGAGCCTGCCAGTCACTTTGCATGTCACTCTTTAGTCACTCTTTTGCCTGCCAAGCTGTCCAGCCCTCAGCCCTTCCTTCCAGCCTCGTAACACCATCTTAAATCACATGAGCTCATTTATTTTTGGTCAGTTAGTCATTTAAGATCCTCAGAGGCAGACAGCTGAAAGATGAACCAATCAGCAAACTGTTGGAAGTGATGTTAAGACGATGATGACAACAAGGGACGCTGCATTTAATCTCAGCTGGTCTGCATCACCCAACTGCCGACTTTCAGGAGCTCGTTCTTGACTTACTGTGCATATTATAATCTGAACTATCGTAATGAAGCAACATAGGCGTCTGTCTCCATTTAAAAAGAACAATCGCCATGTCAGAAAACAAGAAATGAAACCCAGCTGGTGCTTTATTGTTGAAGAAGCAGGTGTAAGAATGTGTTGATGTTTTAGCAAAGGACCGATTCTCCATCATTAGTGGCTGGTGAAAAGGCTGATCTAATCACCTGCACTTGGTCTATGCTCATTAACAATACCCCTGACTCTGCTTGGTTACTCTTGCCAGATCCCACAAGCACCTTCCTCGCTCTCTTGCATTAGCTTTTTATCATTAGGGTTCAAGTTTTCCTTTTTCTATTTAACATATTCAGTTAGTTTGTTTGTGAATAGACAGTTGAATATAAACTCCGTAAAAATTCTTCAAGTTCAACCTTTCTGATCCCAGTTTTTTGCTTTTTGTGGTCACATCCACATTTGAACTCTCTCTCTCTCTGTACTTCCCGTTAGTTTTCATTTCAGATCAAACAGCCTTTGTCTCCCACCTTTCTCCGTCTCCCACTCTCGAGCCGTAACAACATTTAGGCCTTCCGAGCCCTCCCAGCACCACTCCCTTCACCCTCCGTCTTCGTCTCCCTCCAAATATGACCATCTTTGTCAAACTGTCAGCCGCCCTCCCCCTTTCATCTATTAAATAAAGCCTTTCAATTCATTTTACCTTCTATCACTCCTCCCTTTCCTCCCCCTTGCCCTCGCGTTCCCATCTCAAACCAAGTCAGACAGTTGTTATCAATCTGCCAGAGGAGAGAACACTATCCAAATAGTCTCTTCTCGCCCTGCATCGTTTTTCCCTCTTCATTTTTTCTTCTTCCTCCCTCTGCCTCCTTCCCTCCCCTCTGCTTTGACTGCATTTACATCTCGTGGCACAGAGGTGGATGGATGCAATGATGAGACGAGTGAGTATCTCGTAGAGCGTCCCTCCGGGATTTCTCTCTCCTCTCTTTGTCCTTCTCACTGGCTGGAGGGTTCATTATTTTTTTTTCTCTCTTTGCTATTCTGTGTTTGTCTCTCTTAGCTTTTAAGATGAAACCTTTTCTTTATCGCTTTTGACATTTTGCAACTAGTTTTAGCCACTCGATTTGCAGGAAGAAATAGCTTTCACACTCGGTGCATTGTTGTCACAGAAATGTGGTTAATGTAGAAGACCCTGAGCCCCCATCAGTATGCATCAGGCCATAGCAGAAATAAGAAAAGAATAAACATGATATCTGAGCAAGAAAGATTGTTCTGTGTTTTCAAAATAGTAGATAACTCATGTTGAGGCATTTATGCGCAGCATGGCTCATGATAGTGACAGAGGTGTAGTGTTACGTGGTAAAATGAAATATGCCCAGAATATTTCCCAGTAACAAGCAACGACAGCTTCCCTGACATTTACATTTTTCCCCTCAACTTTCTCAGCGTGAGAATATCTTCCTGATTCTACATCTGATCTGTCAAGGGCTGACATTAAATGAACTCTTTCGTCTTCGTGGGTGAAGTTGAGTTGGCATCTTCAGGTTTTGCTTCCCACTGCCTGGTTTCTTTTAAAGACATTTTCACACACCATCCTGGTGTATTGTTTTCTAATTTTGCCTTGCGGTTTAATTCAAGCACCTTTTCAGCCTTCTAGAGATTTGATGGTTTCAGTGCCAAGCAACTGTGGACAAAGGTGCATTTTTGAAATTATGAATGAATTATTAGCAATAGCCCATGGTCATCTTTTCTGTGCCAGTGTGAATTTAAAGGTTGCTCTCGTTATGTGATGGCCTTGTAAGAAGTTAATATGTCAGCGTTTCCCAACACTGAACACAGCTCTGTCTGTTTGTGCCCTGTCATGCAGCTCCATCTGTGGCCTCTCTATTCTTACCAGAAGAAATGGGCCGTGTGCGTGACAGCTCACCTGCATTAATTCCTGTGTTTCTGTGTTTATTTCCTGTGAGACTGTGATCTCATAAAGCCTTGACCAGTTGTTAACCCCTCCTTGACGACCTTTTTACAAAAGGTCATTTTTTGGCCAGATCCGTAGAGCCTCTTGGGTCAGTCTGTGTCACCTTCCGTGTGTATGAGAAACCAAACAAGACACTTCGCCAACGAAGGGCTTTATTTAGTCGCGTCCCGAAATCTATGAAAAACAAACCACTGTAACTTGAGCATGACCACAGTTAACCACTAGGACAAAGTAATGCAGCTCTTTGTAGCTATAATCTATAAAGCTGAGGTCCAAAGCAGAAACTGAGCTACACTGAAGCACTCTGAGACACAAAGAAACAATCAGGGAAACGCTTAAACACCCGTTTGTCTGGAAAATGAACACAAGCGTACATTATTACATAATACCAAAACAAAGGGAGAACATCAACTCGGTGTAACGCACCATCTTGCTTTGCTCTGTATATTTCATCTTTAACAACCTAATCCAACACCTAAATCTGAATACAGTATAACACACATTAAATTAGGGCTTCCAGGTATCCAGACAGAACATAAACTAGAACATAAATCTAGAAAATGTTAAAAAAAACAAACAAAACGAAACAGTGTGCTTTGTAAAGCATTGTCTCACTGTTTAACTTGTCTGTGACTGATGAGAAGGTTGACATCATTTAAAGACAAAATTAGGTGTAAAACAACTGGGGGACCACAAGTCGGCCTGTAAGAGATGTGTAATTAGGCTTTCACACGTCTCTCTCTCTCTCACACTCCCACAATGATTTTGCCGTAAAAAAAACAAACACGGTTATACTGAATGTAACATGCCAAACACAGTGTAATTAAGGGAATAATTCAAGACAGGTCTTCTAAACCCTACATCCTCCTGTCTTTTTGTCTCCCAGCTTTTACCAGCAGATCAGTGTGAAACTGTTTGTTACGTTGAGACAAAATGTTTCATTCTGTGCTGAATAACAATGTTATACCAATTTGTCGCTCAGCGGAGGATTTTTACCTGTACGAAAACGCTGCTGAATGTTCCCATTGAAATGACTCTCGTCTTACCTCTGAGCCAGCACATTCCCCAGTTTGACGACTTAATTAAAGCCAGGTCAGTCATTTTGCAGGTTGTAATGCTGTAAGCAAAGGAAACATTCAGATATATTTGGAGAGCGCAAGGTGGCCCTAAACATAAAACCAGCGCATTATATATTCACTTTATGGTACATTTGCATAAGGCAGTGTCACTTTTGGAAATTGTATGCAAACTGCTGTGCTGCTCGCATAAAACAACACACACACACACATACATACTTCAGCTCTTACTTTTTCTCACGTCTACTCCTTTTTCCCTTCACGGCAGTTTAGCTAGGAGCCTCTCTCATTCTCTCCGCTCTCTTTATGTCGTGCAACATAAATGTACCAAAGCACCTTTGTCCATTTCCTCCCTCGCTCTGTCCTTCCTGTTTTCATTAAATTCCAGTGTGACAGAGAGACCCCCACCCATTACATTAGGATAGGCACTGGGAACTGGATCCAAGATAAAGCATCTGCTGCGGTGATGTCAGATGACAGTTATGAAGCAGATTACGAGGCTTACAGTCTGAACTCCCTGCCTCCAGTTCGCTCTCTTAACCTCTGACATCCTAAATACCCAATCCTTGCGTATTTTTGTCTCACTCTTGCATTTGCTGTCTTTTTGTTGACTATTGTTTATTTTCATATTTTCCTTTGCATTTCTTTTTCCACACCAAAATTGACTTAAACTGAAGCAAGGCCTGTTATAAATATGGTGATCATTCAGATTTTGTTTTGTTTTTTTTTTATTTTAAACTGGAGATCAGCTTTGTATTCATATTTAGTGTTATGTATAAAGTTAATATCTCAGCTGTTCACTTGAACGACTAATTGGGGTTAGGATGAGACCAATGATACACCTGATTCCCATCTCACCTTTCCCCCGCTCTCTCTTTGTTCTCCTTGTTCTCTTTTAGATGTCAGCATCATTACCGCGCCATAATATTCCCTTTCATCTTATTAAAGGCAGAAATGAGACGCTCAAACAAAACTGCCACTTTCATCCATTACGCTCATTCGCGGTGCACATCGTTCACTTTCTCAAAATGTCTCTCACTCGCTAGGTTGGCAAATGTATCCTGCGAATAAACTGGCAGGTCAACCTGTTGTTAGCTGGTTTACCCGCGACTATACCCATAGTTAAATTCTCTGTCACTGCCTGCTCTTTTAGCCTTCATCTTCTTAACCTGATCCCTTTGCTTGCTAATAATAGCCCTGGCTTTAACCGAACAGGCAGGGAAACAGAGCAGAAGGGGAGAATTGGGAGGACTGCTGGCTGGATTCACATTGGATTTTGTGCAATGTGCAGTTCAGTGGCTCCTAGGACTCCTTTTAGCCCATTGATTTATAGTAGTAACTCTACTGGGGTAACCTTTTAATTTTCTGTCTTTATTTTTAGGTCGTTTCTGCAAGGTGATGTTTTTTTTCTTCACCGAACTCTGCCGTGGCTGTCCTAGATTTTCCAAGTGAAAGTTAAATATGTGAGCGTTTTACTGCGACATCGTAGGTGTATTTCTGTGTGGAATCAGAAACATTTCTGCCAGACTTTAATTGAGGTGTACATGAGACCAGTGCTACAGCGCGTTTTCTCCTTCTCTGTGGGGAGTAATTAATAAGAGATGATGTGCCACATCAGCCATGTTGTGGGAAAGCGAAGAATTCAAAATGACCTTTATTCCTAAAGGCTTGCTGAAGTGACAGACAAATGAATAAATGCAGCCCCAGCATTTGGCTGGTGGCTGCTGTGAATTTTTTTTTTTTTTTTTTTGCTGTAATCTTTCATCCCAGGAAAGGGAAGAAAAAAAATCACAATGCTGCGAAGACATCTGTTTGGAAAGTGCATTATGTATGGCCAATAGACATGGCAAACTGCCACGTTTGTCACTGTTACTGAGCAAGCTTGATAACAAAAAGCCTAAGAATATAGTAATTAAGACAAATCCTCTAATTAGCATTTAGTTTCATTACATGCGCCCATATTGTAAAATGGGCACAAAAGTAATTCTGTCTGTCACAAGACACATTTGGTGTTTTGTTTTGCTTTGCACACTGAAGCCCCCTCAGGCTGTTGGGTTTTGCGTTAGTTGTTTCGAGATCAAAAGGTGGAAACTGGAAAGGACGTGGCTCAACTCTTCAGCCCAAATTCAAGATCAGCTGGCAATGTTTCAGATAGTGTTCCTCGCCCTGGTCTTGACACGCGCATCATTACTGGGCGTCAGCAGAAATGAACATTACCCTAACATGTGGCTCGGGCGATGAATTTGTAATCCCAACATTTTGACGTTACATCTTGTGTATTGTCTTGCCTGTAGCATGCATTTGCAATGAATCAGCATGTACAGCAGTATAGTAAGATTTTACTGGCTTTTGGCTGCCCACTCAAATGGAAATTTCACACATGCTGCGATGCTTTAGTGTTATGATTGAATATTGTTAAAAAGTCATGATAAGTATGGAGGTTGGATATCTGTGGCTCCAGAATAGGGGGTGATCTGTTGTTATGGGGGTGTTGAGAAGACACATGCTGAGTGTGTAATTATCTCTGAGAGTCGTCTCTCACTGTTATCGTTCACATCTCATCTATTTGAATTCCTCTCTCTGTAGTAGCTTCTGTATATTTAGCTCCCCCTCATATTCTCTTTTGGTCTTCCTTCTTTCATGCATAAGCATGCTTTCTCTCTGCACATAACTAATTGTAGCCTGGGCCTGCTAATACTTTCAAGCTCTCTATCTGGAACTGCACAGAGGCCTGCGGGATTTGTTTTTGCTGATTTGCTTGGTTTTGTTTTGGGTTCTTTTTTTGGTATTTTTTGTTTTTTTTTTCCGTTAGTGTTGTTATTATTTGTCTGTTCTTAGCTTGTGTGAAATCTCGTCGTGTCATCTGGAGAGCTGAAGAACTGCTGAATTGGAAAAGTACAGCTGGTGTCAAGGTCTGGAAGAAGGAGAAAGCTGGAGGAAAAAAAATGTTTGTGTGTCTGTGTGTGTGTGTGGAGAGGCGCAGAGAGAATGAGGCAAAAAGACAAAAAAGAGCAAGGGAGACCGAGACGAGGCGAGAGGCAGATAGAGGAGGAACAAACGAGAGGAGGGAGAGCGTCTAAAAGGTGATGTTTCACATGATAGCACATTCGGCAGTGTTGCTGTGCGCCAGCATCAGCAAATCTCTCCCTCTTCAACTCTCTCTCTTTCACTCCCCCACTAGCCAGGCAGGCAGGCAAGGTTTCTGGAAATAAATAAATAGCCTTTCAGCCACTGATGCCTCCAGAGAAACTGAGACAGGCTGCCTTGACTTTACATATAAAATGGCAACTAAACGGAAAACAAGCAAAATCTCTGACTTTGATAGCGAGGTCAGAAAATGTAAGGGGACGTGATATCTGAAAACTATTTTTACTGAACTGAAGATGAAGCTATGAGGCCACACAGTACTAAAAACCTTGCGTGAAGCCTATATAATCCATGCTGCTAAGTGCACATGGGGAATCCCGGCCAGGACAGGATTACTGAGCAATTGATTGCTGTGATTATAACAGGATTTACATGATAAGGCCATGACCATGTGTTTCCTTCAAGTCTATATTAAGGACGACTATTTATGCTCTTTCTGGCTTTTAATGCTCTCGCTGTACTTAATGCATCGAGATGAGTCTTCTGCCTGTGTGCCGATCATCACTTTTAAGCCCAGAGTACATAATCTTTTCCTTGTTGGCTCTCAACCAAAGCCTCTAGAGGGCCAGCGAACCATATTTTCTTCCAAATGAATTGAGAAAATGTAGCTAATTCAATCACAGAGACTTAAAAGAGGTGAACACCGTTTCTACTTTTACTTTGAAAGGCATAATCATACGTCCCACGTATAATGTGAAGGTTTCTAATTTTGTTGCAGCGTAGTGCTTAACCTGTTACTACTCACTTAACAACTGCTGCATATGAATGTTTTTGTTATTTATATAATCACTGTCGAAGGAAATCTAATATTATAGCAATAATAACTGACTGACTGATGTTCCTTCTGCTGGTGAAGTTGGGCAGTATAGGTAGGGAGGTGGATCTCAGTGCTTGTAGAGGTAAATGTTAACACACTGGTATTGATCAACAAGCCTCTGAACCCCCTCACAGATGTATTACTGTCACTTTGAGGAAATGCTGTATAAAACAAATATGTTTGCCGTCAATTCTGTTTGACTACACATTGACCCACTCTGGTTCAATAGCTTCCTCATAGTTGGAATATTTTGAGCCATGGGGAAGGTTACTTCTTCTTTGCGCTCTCACACTTGATCTCCTGGTGCTTTTTAAGTCCTCAACCCATTGTAAGTCACAAAGCGTGTCTAAAAAGTGACCCCTTTGCTTTTCTGAAACTATCCTCCTAATATTTTATTCCATTTTAGTCTCAAATTGAGTCAATTATTAAATCTGATTCTTCGCTTTCAAACTCAAAAGTCCAATTTCAGAGCCCAACCTTATTTTATTCTGCTGTACCTATTCTGTTCTCCAGTATTGGAGTTTTTTTTTTTTTTTGCAGCTTTTATATTCGACACTAGACCACTTCATCAGGAGCGTGACGTGGCCGCGGTAACAGCCGTTTTACAGCACAGCAGATTTGGCTGATGTGCGTGGCACGCTAAGTTACCATGAAGCGGAGTTAGTGGGGTTTTTTGTGTGTGTGTGTGTACGCACGAGTGTGTGCGTAGCAGACAGTGTGAGAAGCGTGTAATAGGCTCACCTGTCCCTGGCTGCAGACTGATGGGCAGGTGGGGAGAATGGAAACCAGATGGAGAGAAGGAGCGATGCAGAAAGGGGAGTAACGAATGCTCAGACTAGATAAGACGGCGTTCGGCTGCCTATGGGGTGCACGCATTTACATTTACACTTTTCACATACAGTTTATACTGCCTGATTTAATGAACACCATTACAGAAGACAAAAAAACATTTGGGATAGAGGGAGTAGAGGGGAGATTACTCGCTTATATCGTTGAATGATTTTTACACTGAAAAGATAGGGGGACATGACAGACTCTATCCTCAATATCAGCATAGATGAGCTTTCCTCAGGGGTCGTGACCAGTACGCCAGATGTCTGAAAAGCACAGAAATAGTCTCTTTGACAAACCTAAATCGACTTTTTTTTTTTGACTGACTGCTTGGTCTTTTCCCAGATCAGATTGCGGTATTTTCTGCACATTTTCTGTAGATGCAGTGACTAACTCTTGCTTGTTTTTTGACAGGGTGAAGAGGAGGATTGTGCTGACGTTTCGTCCTGTCCAAGGTAAGTTTAGTCCTTTTCTTAGGCTGTGGTGTAGATGTCTTTGTTCCAATGCGCTGCGACTTAATAGTTTTTTTTTTCTGCTTTTCAGTTTTTATCTGGTTTAATTTAGAGTTTGTGTGCTGCCTTTGTTAGTTGTGCTGAGTAAGTTTCACCAGCCAGGCGTCCGTGAAACTCATTTCATTTTCCTTATAAACAGGCAAAAATGTTGCTCTCGCTCAACCATATAAGCAGTTAGTCTGCATTGTCTTGTTAATTTGTTCTACCGTTGCATAAAATTTCCCTCACGCCACTTTGAAGATGTTTCTGTGCTGAGCGCTTTGTATGAGATCAAATCAGAAATGAAAGCCACATGTGTGAAAAGCCACAGAAATACTATGAACCTGTTTAGCATATGTGAGAACAAGGCAGACCATATACGAGATTAAAGCTTCGGTCTTCAGAATAGTGCTGAGATTCCAGAGAACTGCTTTTATTTTGATGACAAGGATATTTCATGAAAATTCAAACCCTGACAGCTCTCCTAAACCCCACTTTGAGAATCTCTGGCCTGCCAGTATGGTGGTCTCTGCTTCTCTGTCAGTAGCATGTCTTGGGCTCTATCTGGTCGCCGTGGTGACATGCATGTGTCAGCAGTAGGATGTGTCGTGTGCGTTTGCGTGAGTGCGTGTGTGTGTGTGTGCCGGCGGGCGTTGAAAGCTCTCTGTGGAGTCGGATAGAGTTCCTCTGTCCAGAAATGCCTGCGACACACACGTCGACGGTGAGATACGGAACCTTCAGAAATGTGGGCATGCAGTCGTTACACACCGTCACACAGGCACCCGCAGACACTCAAGCGCACGCACACACACACGCTCCTACAGGAAATGCACAGACGGAGTGGACACACACGTAGACAGATTTCCAGATTCCTTGCAGGCCACTGCCATGCATTCATACTGACAGCTCAGGACTATAGGGTTACATACAGGGAAGTCCACGGCTGCCGAAAAGCTTTGAACACTAATAGTGTGTATGCACCCTTTTATGAACTCACAGAGACCTGCAGCTAAAGTTTAATGCCACTCATTTGAATTAAAAAACAAAAGTCTGCATCTGATGTTGACAGAGTTATTTATGTTCCTGAATGACGGATGATATTTATGTACAGAATTAGGAAATGCAAATTGTGGCTCACTCAGCAGCTGCACAGGAGAAATTGGGGGGTTAAGGGGCTCGCTTTAGGGCACCTTGACTGTAGTCGATGAGGGAGGGGAGAGCACATTACTCATTTCTTTTCCCCGGCCAGACCCCCCCTCTACCCCCCTCCCAAAAATGCCGGTCTGGGGATTTGAACCAGCCCTCAAAAGCTTTAGGCTAGCGCTGACAGCCAGGTGTAATGCAGTGTAATTACTCCAGGATTCTGTTTTCACCATCAGCGGAATTGAGTTCAAGTTCAAGAATTTATTCTCCCCATCGGGACGGTTTGCTCTCAGCAAGCCGTGTGTCATGTAGCATAATCATGACAAACAAACAACTGAGATTCAGCAACGCGACGCTAAATGAATTGGAATGAGGGAAAACCCAGGAGACTGAGACTCAGAAGGGTAGTCGGTCCGTCTGTCTGTCTGTCACGGGAAAGGGTGTTAAAGAGATTATTTGTAAAGTCAGATTACTGCCGTCATGATCTATTATCCATTATTCTCACATCTGTTAAGAAGGTGTTGACTTTTAATCTTGTAAGCACATTGCAAGAGGAATGTGAGGACTTTTATTTTCTTTCTGAGGAGCTCCAGGAAGGTCCAGTGACATGATGTTTACATTGACCATGAAGTTATCTTGCATTGTTTACGTCATCCTTGTTTAGTGACAAACCGTTGTCAAGCAGATAGGTGTGAGCAAGTTAGAAGAATTTGCAGATTTTCACCACGAACAGTCACATAGACATTACACCTTCCTCCACGTTTATTTTTCATTATTTTGCAGAGAATTGTTGACAGCCCTTTTTTTTTCTGAAACACACTTATATCAAGCCTTTAAAGGTCACTATTGTAATTACATTTTTCATTAGTTAGTTCACTCAGAGGCAAGGCAGGGTATGCCAAATAATATATTTTCCTGAAATGATAGGTGGTGGTCTAGTGAAAATATTAACACAATGGAGGGCATAACCTTTATAAAGTTGAAATGTCAAGTTCCCTTCCTCCTCCACAATGCAGAAAACAACTGAAATAACCGCATGGTACACAAGCAAAGGGTTTCACCTGTTTAATGAAGAAACATTGTAAATTCAGTTTTTTTTTGTAGAGAAGGTGACATACTGTTGATCATTAACTTGCAATCTCGTATTGTGTAATTAACTGTTGTAATTGTATTGTGGACAGACAAATGATGTAGAGAGATTACCTGTGAGGTCTTGCTTTCATAAGCTTTACTTTGAAAAGGATAGATTTCTGGAACAGCCTCGTGGAACATGGACTGGAAAGAAATTTATCTTTGAATGTGTTTGTGAGTCTCTCTGTGGTGGTGGGAAGACAACAAACTGCCAAAGATGTCTCCATGAAAACACTGTTTTTTTGACATATTGTAATGTAACGCAGTTGATTTGATATTTTTTTAAGTGAAGGTGTTGTACACGGGCATGACAACCTGTCCGACTACAGCATTCGCTCCCGCCGGCACGCGGGTCGGCAGAGCGCTTTGTAGACGCCGCTGTGTCATCTACACTCGTACAAGCGTGTGTATCTCCAGCATGTGAGTGTGTCTGTGTGTGGGGTCGCGGGTAACGTGAGACTGTGTGTTTTGATCCCTCGGGGTCGTCTTGTCGCCAGAATCACCCTCACACACACCCTCAATCGTCCTCGCTCTGTAGCTCTCTGACACACACACGCACACACACACACACACACAGATCAGATCAATGTTGATTTGTCCACAATGTACCCTGTACAAGTGCTGAATTTATTGAACAAATGCACAAACCCACTTGGAAATTCTGTATGTGTGTGCATATTTGCGTCATCCCAGCTGTCCATTTCTGTGTGTGTGCTTGTGTGTGTTACCTGGGAGCCTGTTCTGCCCTAATGGATCCAAAATTACCTGAGAGCTCCTCCAAGTTCACTCATTACATCAAACATCAGAGTGAGTTTTTACTTCTTTTTGTAATATCTGATATATTTTTATTTTTCTCACAGCTGCTCTCAACAGTTTATTAGTTATCATTGGACACAGAGAGAAGTGGCACATTTTCAGAAAGAATTAGTTCAAGAAGGGGAGAGACTATAAGCAAATTTTTTTTTCAGAGAAGTAACCAACTTATTGTATTTCAATCTGTATTGTGTATTGTGTATTTGTCTATAACAACAACAATTAGTTTCGTATGAATTAAGAAATAGACGGGGTGATCCCAGAATCAGAGTACATCAGATGTTTCCCTAAAAATGTTTTTCCTACAAGGCTTTTGCCTCTGAAAGACAGGAGCATGTAGTACTCCAGAAACTGGACTCTCTTTTTTTTCTCTCTCCCTCCCATGACTGTCCAGACTAAGGCAAGACAACAGTAAGAGTATGACTGGTTACCATCTCTGAGCCACGATTGCTGATATGGGACTGACAAGACAAGAAATAATACAACACTAGTGTTGTCTTGATTGTGCAGACAAGGCATCATTTTACTCTCTCTCGCTCGCTCTTCGGTGACTCCAGGCTCGGCTGACAGTCCACATGTAGCCCGTGCACATCGACAAGGCAATATTAAGATCGGCGCCGGTTGCCATCTCTGTGACCTAGAATTGCTGACAAGGGATAAGCCAAGGAATTGTATTAACCCAGCCGTGTCCTGACCATGCTGACAAGATGTTATTTTCTAGCCCTGTTGCTGCTGTTAGACAGCTCTGAAGACGAGCGCAGGCTAACGCTACAGAGAGCAGCGCGTCGGCTCCGTTATATACCAGCGCTGACAAGCCGCTGCTCTGTGGTCTTAAGCACTGTTGACCAGGGAACGGTAAGGGACAGAATAAAGGCTGGCTGTATCGACCATACATGTTGACAAGGCGGGAGCGAGCGCCACGCTAGCCCGCCCGGCCTTGTGCCGCTGATGAGACACTGGATGCTTGGTGACAAACTGCTTGCTATTCCACACCCATGTTAGCATGGCTGGGGTCACATTGACATCTGCAGTCTGGGGAAACTTGAGCCTATCTTTCCAGCAAACACTGCGAGCGTGTGCGTGTGTGCGTCCATTGATAGGGATTAGCAAAGATGTGTGAGCCCGGGCTCCCTGGGATGGCCCCGGTTGCTGCCGGAGGTCAACGCATGTGCGCTCTAATGTCCACGAATGTTTGTGTGTGTGTGTGTGTGTGTGTGTGTGTGTGCGTGCACGCATTTGCCAGGCGGTGGGGGGTTAGGCCTGGATTGCAATGACAATGGAGAGGAATTTAAATGAGAGAAAAAAGGGGATCAGGGACGTTTGCAAGGAGGATGGAGGAGGCTTTGGCACCATTGTTATTCTTCCTTTTTGTCATTCTGCCTCTCTATCTCTCTATTACAAATCCTTCATTTTCTGTCTCTTTCACTCTTGGCTGCTACATTTCTCATAAAAAAATCACTCTGCCTCTCCTGATTTTATCTCAACTTTCCCCTATCTCCATTATCTCCCTGCATGTCCTTCCACCCTGGCTAATGTATCGAGTATTCAGAGTTTTCTTACTTTTACTTTTGTGCTCCCAAGAATCATTGATCAGTTTTTTTGCACCTGATGTTTATTAAAATTCGCCAGAATTATGACGAACACCATGTTTGATTGGAAATAGATATTTTTTCACTTTGGATACTGTTTTATATTTGAGTTGATAATTTGTTTTTGTCTCAGGGCCTTCCTTTAATATCTCTCATGCAACGTCGTTTAACTCTCTCCCGCCAGTAGTCTGTTTTGTTTTTCCATCTTCATGTGACTCAACGTCTCTCTGTGTCTCTTGCTGTCTGTCTCTCCGTCATCCCCCTCCTCCCCCGTCGTCTCTTGCTTTATTGCCCCAGCAGTCTGTGGTCAAATGTAGTCCAGTTGCTAATATAACCACTCTCAAAACAGGCTCATTGATTTTAATCTCTCTCTCTCTCTCTTTCTCTCTCTGTTTTTTTTCCCTCTCTCTGTCATACACACACGCATGCACACACTTTCTCTTCCCATCTCCGTTTGTCTGCCCCCACACCCCCTCACCCACCCCTTTGCGGCTCTAATTGCGATCAATTAGGAAACTTCAGAAGGCTGAAATAGGAGCTGTGACAAGGGGCATCCGCTGAGCTGGCAGAGAGAGAGAGAGAGAGAGAGAGGGGGGAGAGAGAGAATAGAGAAGTGCTGGAGGAGAGGCAAACTGTGACATAGGAGTAGAGAGAAGATGGGAGGGGCAGGAGGGAGAAGTCCAAGTTGGTGTCGAGAGATGAGCTAATGGTAATAGCGTGATTGATGTGGCCACAGCAGCTGAAAGTCACATCGTTTTTCATGCCAGGTATCGATTCCTGACAACCTCTTGTTAGCTTTGGGGCGCAGTGGACGGGCATGGAACATCGGAGTGGTCAGGGGTAGTATTCCCATCTGAAATGTATGCAGTTACTCTGCTGAAAGGTGCTTTGAACAAAAGCACCAGTACTCTGAATTCTGAGCATCCCAGTTGGAAAAAGAGCACAGAATTTGGTTTTGGATTTTTTTTCTCTCATTATTTGAGCTATTTTGTACAGATGGTACAGACTTATTTCATGACTGTCATGGGCACTGACCTAGACAACATGCAAACTGCAGTAGAATACACAGAGCTTGGACATGCTTATTTTCACGTTTTCTGACTCATGATTTTATTGGAGTCTGGAATATGTATCATCTCTATACGTTTGTACTGTGGATTTCTGACTTGTGCTACTCCTGCCCACAGGGAGGTAAAAATAGACAATTTAAATGGACAAATTCTTAGAGTTATCAAGTTTTAGATGTAAAGAAAAATAAACTGTAATAGTCCTTGCCTTCAGGTGGTGTAAGTGTCCAAAGTCATCATGTGCGCCACCTACAGGCAAGGAAGGCAGCAGCCTCTGCTGTTTAGAGATTACACCTCTGAAAGTCAGACGGCTCTCTGAGTGATGTTTGCTTGACATTGTGTCTCTCCTCACCAGCGATTCTTTCATTCTCTCTACAGTGTGTTCAGCGTCTTTTTGAAACTAAAGTCCCTCAAAACTAAAGACAGCTAAAGTTAATGGGCATGATTGGCAGCTTAACCCTTCCCTCACATACACATGATTTATACACACATATATTACCGATTGTCCCTTAAACACAAACTCTGAAACAGATTTGCTTGAACAGTTCTTTACAGAAAACAAGGAAGTTCTTTTAGTCAGAGTAGCCCCCCCCTCCCGGGTGAAGATTATAAATAGCATTATTATCTGGAAATTTTCTTTTACGGAGACTGAAGCGTGTTGGTTGCCTTAAGCTTTCTGAGGCAACAGCTGAAGACTGTTTCGACCACAGCGATCCTACAAGATTCATGTTATTTCACGCCAAGCTTGACGTGCAGATAAAAATACGCATGTTGTAAATAAATGTAATGGTAACTTTCGGACAGTTCCTGTCAGAGATACGGGACTGTGTTCACAGCCTTGGATTTGTTAAGTGTTTCTGTTTTTGATGCATGTACTAGAGGCTGAGAGCCTCTGGTCTCATGTTTAGCTGGCTTTGCCTTGGGGCATTCAAACCCTTTTATCTTGTCACCCTAATGCATGTGTGTATGTGTGCGTGTGCGTGTGTGTGTGTGTGAGACAGGAGAGAGAGAGGAGGGAAGAGAGAGATAGCAAGAGAGGGAGATGGGAGGATCAATACTAAGCCGTCAGGAGGTCTGCTACTCCCAGAGAGAGCGAGGGAACAGGACACCCAGCGGAGAGTGGAGAGGGAGAAAGTAGTGGAGAGAGACAAAGAGATGAATGAGTGAAGAGGAAGAGAAGGAGGAAGAGACAAAGGAAAAGGGGGGGGTAGATGGATGGACGGTAGGAAGCTAAGAGGAAGGAGAGATAGATGGGGATCGAGATGGGAAGGGAGAGTAAATGCGGTGGGTGATAAATGAACATGATGCAAAAGACAGGAAGGAAGAGAGAGGAAAAGGATGATAAAGATGAAAAACTGCAGAAAATGAAAGAGGAGGTGAGGAAAAGGGCAAGTGGTGGTTACAGGGAGAGGAAATTGTAGTAATATTAGTTGTATCAAGTGAAAGCATTTTGCCCTCTCGTGGATTCAAAGTGTTAGATATGCTATAACGTAAATGCTAAACTAGCACTCATGATTGTTTAACAGGTGAGTCGTCTAGTACGTACATCCCACCTCATGTCAGCCATAGTGAAACACAGAGGTGGATATTTAGTCAAAAATCAAACCATCAGGCATAAACCTGAAATGTAGTCAGCACATTTTAATCTTTTTATCTCAGATTTTAAACAATAACCTCACTAGTGAAATGGCCTAAAAATGTCCTAAAATTAACAACATGACATTTTCAATTTTGATGTGAAATCTCCCCGGTTGAGAAACTTCACCTCTCCATTATTGTAAAACACCACAACTCAGCCGGTGTCATCTCTGAGTCATGCTGAAGTGTCTCTGAGCGAAACAATAAACCTCTTTTTCGCCGAGCACTGCGGCCGAGAGCCTGGGCCGCTTAAAACGCGAGTGTTAGATTTAAGAGAGAAATCATGCCACAACTGAGAGATCGCAAATTTGATCCCCGAAAACGGACAATGCGTTCATCAAAATGTCAGGTGCCCCGTTAAAGTGCCACAGAGCCAATCACTGCGCATTGTGGCAGCTAAATGCCTCAGAGGTAAATGTCAGCCCAGCGCCACTTTGTGTTTCCTCTCGCTGTATTAAACACTACAGCGACACACACGATATCTGCTGTTCGGTGAATGTTCCTTCTTCCACTGTGCCATGCGCTCGTACAACTGGGTGACTCTGGAGTGATTTAAACCTCGAACTCTGGCAGCTTTGGTGCCACGCGAGAGCTTCTCCTTACAGGAACGAAAAAACAAAAAGCAGAGTATTTATAACACTGGTTTTGATGCATAATTCAGCAAACATAAACATCAAATGAGCAAAGATGCGAAACTGTATCCCAAGAGATCTAAAAGCTTCGACTTGACACCCATAATGAATATTTAAACCCTGCTGACCTTACCCTGCGTATGTCTGTAAATGATTTACTGTTCTGCCTCCCACATGTCTATTTTTATACCTTTTGTCTTTTTTTTCACCTCTTTTTATCTTCTTCTCTTTCTTCTCCTGACACATTTTTTCTTCAATTTCTGGCTTCCCGGTGCTCTAAGATTCTTAACCAAGACAGATAGTGGTGAGTTGTAGCAAGAAAGTGGCAAAAGAAACTGTGGAAAGTAAAACTAAAAGAAAGAGAAAAGAAAAAAATCGTGATCATCTGTGACTTATCTGTGAATATCATCTACTGTAATTATCTCTCCGCAGTGTATTTCAGCCCCCGATGATTAAGTTTCTTAATGGGCTCTGGGAATAGTATTATTTAATGTAGGGGAATAAGATGGGGAATAATACCCCATTATTATTAAATGTATTCGAGATGAAGAATTTCAATTGTGAGTTTCGTTATACTTGGTCCAATAATGACCCAGGTTCCTTAATGAAAGAAATGACTCTGAGGCATAACACAGTTTTTCACAATGAAGCAAATGTAATGAAACGTCTCTTCCTCACTAATGCTTTACAGAAAAAGGAGGATTTTATGCTTTAATACAGAACTTTGCTAAATGATTTTCTGATGCTAATCAGTGAGGCACAGTGTTGATAGTGGAGGAGGCTAAAGCCAAAGATAAACAGTAAACTGTTGTCTTGCATTGTGCTGTCGTTACAAAGCAGTACACTTACTCAGTTGTACTGCGTTGGTCATCTTTAGTTTAATGACACATGTTGTAAGTGATGCGAGTGTTAAGGGATTTGTGTTGTATATGATGTGTGT
>JAOXYL010000042.1:4748144-4759522 GCA_028564955.1 Terapon puta
AGGAAACCGTGAGAGCCATATAAGAGATGAGCGACGTCTACTGAGAGAAAAAAAGGACGGAGGAGGCGAGGACGGAGCGACAAGGCACACGAGCCCGCAAACACGGAGAGCGTCAACACCAGGGACAGCATGAGGGAAAGGGTGAAAGGTGTCCCCACCTCTCTTGGCACCCTTCTCCAGCTTCCCGTCTAATCCGACAGAAGCTGCCATGAAATCAGCTCCCCCTGCTCCTTTGCCTCCTGCCTCGGGTGTAAAACCACGGTAAGAATCAAGCAGAGAGAATAACGGAAGAGCAGGGGTGCTAATCCACCCGTCGGCCTGCATGCTCAGGGATTTGGGACTAACTCCTATCACTTACCATGAAGGAGGAGGAGGAGAAGGAGGCGGGGGAACGTGTGTGTGTGTGGGGGGGGGGGTGGCGCATAAATGGCTGTGTTCTCCCCGCGCATCGCATCATGTGGCATTATTTGTCAGGCAAGCCGTCGCTCTTTTCCGCTCTGTCTCCGCTGCTTACTCACGTTGTCTCTGTTTTGATCCATACAGACTCATTCTCTCTACATCCAACTCTGTCCCTCCGCTGTCTTTTTTTCATCTTCTCCCGCCTCTTTGTATACATTCAGTCTCCCCATCGCGTCCTCTCAGTCTTTCTCAGCAAGCTTTGTTAATACCCTTCTATCTCTAACCACACTGTGAGCCAATTTAGATCCCTGAGCAAAGCTGTGAACTTCCTTCTGATGCCAATTTAGAGAAAAAAAAAAACATTCACAGAGTTATGTAGATATGGCGGTTGGTAACTAATCTAAGGTGCTAAGTTTCAGATGAGATTGGGCGGTTATTGCTCATATATTTATCAATTTAGTCCACTAATTAATTTTTTTCTTTCATTTTAATTTTCAGTAATGTCGGTTTTATAAGATTGTCTACAACAGGCAGTGTAGGAAACACTCGAGAACGGGCTTCTGCTTAAGTTTTAATGTCTTGGGTGGAGGCCCCAATCACTGAACGCATTGGAAAATCATGTGTAACGTACATTTCCAATAAAAATACACATATATTGTTGTTTTTGTGAGAGAGTTTTGTGTACCTGACCCAGACTACTTTACGACATTCCTGTCCCATAAAACCCTCAAGCTACAAAACAAACGTTGACACTTGTTGATACAAACGAATATTGGATGTTTTTTTTTAAAGCCCAAGTACGATATCTATCAAGAAAACTACGTAAGATTACCCAGTAACTAGTCAGGCATTTTGTCCAAAAAATGCAGCTGCTCACACTCTTTGTTATCATTCTTCATTATCTAACTCTCAGCAAGAGGGCGAGTTAGTGTTTGTCCCAAGATGGTTTATAGCGAGAGTTTTTGTAATCGTATGCTGATATAACTCAGTGATTTGAACAAATATCTGCATGTCTGTACTGACAACATTTTGCTCCTTCAGTGAAAAAATATTCAGTTGAACTCTGAACTTGACGATGGCCACAGGCCTGAATATGTGTGTCAGAGTGGTAAAGTAAGTAAAGTAAAGATTTGACTTTAACTCACCTATAGTGCACCATAGAAAATGGATGTTTAGATGCGTGGAATAAGACAGACATGGTGTGAAAATCACTGACTAATTCATGGTTAAAAACTGTTGTTGATAAGACATGTGGTAGATCAGACTGCAGAGCCCATCTGGATTACTGGGATGAACCCTATAATTGCACAGTCTGTAAACCTCAGTTTGGCCATCTTGCCACTGATTCTGGACAGAGTCTCGATGCTGGCAGTGGTGCTGGTGGGGAGTTAGATGTTGGCATCAGCGTAAGGAGCTGAAGGCAGGATGTTACAGAAGCAGCTGATTGGATTAATAAAGAGCGCGCTGATTAGTGATTGGCTGCTACACGGGTTGTCACGGGCCGACACCTCCTGAATGTTAAATTGAGGGAGTAATGGAGAACCTGGGAAGAATTTAAGAGCAAACTAGTCCCCGTGAAGTTTCTAAAGTAGATAAAAGGTGGCAAATGAGACTAACCCATCTTCATGCTCCAAGGAAACCACATCAGCCTGCTCTCTCCATCTAAAAGTTTGAGCCTGAGATTGAAGCTGTTAGGGTAGAGAGTTCTTCTCACCCAGAAGAGATTGAATTTGTCACTTTGACCCAGAGTACTATTGTCACCTGTACAGAGGCCACCACACCTGACTAACAGGAAACAAGCAGCAGTAAGGCCTGATTACACTGAGAACATGATTAAATGCAAAGCAACAGCATGGCTTTAAAAGTTACATGCAACCCAGTTTTATTGTTGTTATCACTTCAGCGTCAGTTTAGCGTCCATGCTGTTTTGTAGAGTCTATGCAGCTCCACAAGGCGTGTGGAAGCTAATTGACCTTGCCGAAGTGAATGTGTGCATTGAATCCAGCATATTGTGAATTAGCTGAACCCAGTGGTGCACTGTAGATCTCATCCTGTAGCTAATTATTATCAGCCATCTGCTAAATACATACGCGCAGCCATCAGCCGTATTGCCATGTTCTGACTTGCTTTATCTCCCTGCTGTTTCTCAACTTTCCCTACTTCTTACTCTTTTTTTGCCTATATTTCTTCCCTTCTTCCCCCTCTCGTTTTTGTGCCTGATTCCGCGTCTGTCCGTCAGTCTCTTTTGTTGTACTTCTATCAATTATTCCATAATATTTTGACTTTGTGTTTTTCCTCAGTATCCTCAGTGCAAAGTGTTCACAATGAGATCTGTGATTTATCCCAACTATCTACATTATTTCTGGAAGGTCTCCAGTGAAATTCCATCAACCCCCATCATATTGGATCTCGTATATCTAAAAGCCTGCACATGGCATAAATCCAGAACTATCTGTATGGCTAAATACCACTAGGGTTATTAAGAAATAGTTTTTTTCTGTAATTAGTGTGAATTGAGTCTTTAAACTGTTTTTATTTTCTCTCCCTAATCAAGCATAACCTTTCAAATGTCATGCCTGTTGTCTTGGGTGTAAAATGTTTCCTGCTTAATGTCCTCTACATAAATACGCAAACACAACACAGAGGCTAAAATGGCTCCATTCAGCGGGGCAGATTTGAACACATGGTTGAAGTGACGTGTAGCAACAATATCGATGAGCTATGACATCCATTATGCCACCTTTATGGGGCAGCTAAGCAGTTATATCCATCACAAAGAGGGCGTTTGGGGAGGGTGGGAGTGATGCAGTGAGCCGTTTGTAAAAGGAGATGGAACGAAGCTAAACAGCAATGAAGGAAGGAGGGATATAAGTAGATCCAAAGACAGAGAGCGGGGCGTGAAATTTGTTTATGATATGCCAGTGAGTTATAACGAAGCGGGTTGAACAAGGTCAACAAATGAAAAAAGTAAAAAATAAAAACAACAAAAAACAGCGAAGACGAGAGAAAATGAGAGTTTGGTTTGGCTGTGCTCACCAGAGAGCTCAAAGACAGTCAGCCAAGATGGTCGCTATCGGGCCCTTGACAGAAAGCATCAGAGTTTCTTTGATTGCCTGCGATTACAGATAAGTGCAGTATTTTCACAAAGACCCATTTGTTTTGATAAAGACTTATCCCCCTTCCCGAGAGAGGTGAGAAGAGGCTGAGAGAGAAAAAAAAAACAGACAGAGAATGAATGGAAGGGAGTAGGGTGGGCTCACATTGGTATTAGATCTGTTGATGCGAATGCTAAATTATTCCCCATCTCCTGTCCATGTCTTTTTCTTCTCTCTCTCTTAACTTCTTTTTTAGCTTTTTTTCCCCCATTCATTTAGCCGTGACTCTAAGCTATTTGTTATTATCTCCGTGATGTCATACTTTTCTTCCCTGCCGGCCTCTTCTTTTTCTCATCTTTTCACTTTGCTCTTCATTTGTCCAATTTATCAAATCAAACAGGAGGAGATGCAGCAGCCTCATAGACAGTCTTTACTTAGTCTCACTCTCATTGACCATCCAGCTGTATAAAGGGTTAACGACATAAACGTGTTCCCATAAATATGATGTGGCTCCAGAGAGAAACTGGTCTCATTCAGAGCTAGCCTAAAGCACTGTGGTGCACCAGGTGGAGGAGTTCTACATTTGCATGTAAAAATTCATCCTATCAGCCTAATAGTCGGGCTGCAACAAAGTTTCCAGTCCTTACTTTTCATCCCACCCTTTTGCCTGAAGGCAATCTTGCATAGTCAGACTTCTTTCTCGTCAGGCTCCCTTAAAACTGGAGGGACATCTCGTCAAAATGTTTGGATAATGAAACTTTCGGAAATCTGAAAGCAGTGGCTCCGAGTTTTAGAAACAGCTGCCTCGAGGAATAGCACATGTTGCTTTCCTTAGAAAATGAAACTGAGATTTGCACTTGAATTTCCTCAGACCTTGTGTGACCTTGCCATGGTGTAACTATGCTGGGAAATTTAATGCTGAGTGCAGATGATTCTCAAGCCACAAGATGAATCAAAATGACTTTCTTTAACAGAAATGATGCTGTTTTTAATTCTAAAGGGAAACACAAGATTATAATACAGTAAAATCCCTGATGCATATACTACATAGGTCTAATGTTAGATTTATTTAAATGTGTCTCTGTAAATAATGAATAAATGAATGAATAAATACAATTAATTAATCACAGGCTGATGGTGCAGAATAATGCCCCGTCATCCATCTGAGCTGTTACATAAAGGAAACATGATGGCTAATTATCATTGACGATAACCTGCATTAGTCTCCGGTCACTGAACCACTTGTTTCCACTGGAATGGCTTTCTTTGTACCCTTGGGACGTCCCATTTAAACCAAACCATTTATAGCGGGCCCACTGACTGAACCTCACACAGACCTCTGTTTTCGAGAGGACGCAGAGCGATCATGGTCAAAGGACATATGGCACATAAAGTCATGTCAAAAATGGGAAGGACGTCGGAAACTTCAAGTGAAAACTGCTACGGCTTTCTCCTCAAATGCTGTGTTATTCATCACACGGTCCATAATATAAATCTGTCCTGCAGTAAAAAGTGGGAACTGTTTCCTTTCAAGTGAGCAGCTGCCAGGCTGTTCCTCTGTGACCTTTCGTTGGCTGAAAACAGAACAAATCTGAATTCTGAATAATTCCCCTTCATGGAATTGAGCTTCAGCAAAGTTGTAGCAGGGAATTAAGTGGTATTCCAATGATCCCTAAAAGGACCAGTGGTTTTACTTTTAACTCACCAACTACGGATTATGCCAACCAATTTACCAAAGTTTAAAATACAGTTTTAACTTTCAAGTAAGCTGCTGGTTTAAATTGACTTGCTAAGACTTGAAACCTGTTTCAAACAATCCACCCTGATTCCTGTAAGGAGCCTGGTGTGTTTCATAACTGTCGCTAATGGCATCAACAGATATGTCATCAGATAGACGAAGTATCGGTACATTACCCTTTACAAGTTGCTTGACCTTAATCACATCTGTAGGTAAGTTTTAACCAAAACATTGAAACCATTCCAAAAATGTGTTTTCTTTAGAACCCCTGACAGATACTGAGGATAGAGGAAAACAAAACACATGGGGTGTACAACAAGATGGTTGGGTGGCAGAGGAGCACTTTAGACCTTTTGCCCATCACACATCACCCTCTTTAAAAAGCGGCCATGTTTCCATCGATGAGTAAAGTGGGGAGAGCCCCTTTCACCTTGAAATGTGCTGCATTTCTGTCTAAGCCTCTTTCCTCCTTAAAAAATTACCTTTCCGAAGGGCGCTGGGGTTCAGGGAATCAATAGATCACTCAGGCTGCAAATGTATTATCTTACAAAGGAAAAGGGGGAGGGGGGTGTGAGGGATGAAGAAAGGCAGGGATGGATAGAGAGGTATAGGCAGAGGAGGTGAAGATGATGAAGAGAGGGTGCTGGAGAGTGGAAGGAAAGATGAAGGGAAAGCAGAGGAAACGGAGGAAGTGAAGGATAAGGGGTAAATAAGGTGAGAGAGCTGGTGGAGGTTAGATGGATCCAGCAAGAGAAGTGATGAAATTGTAGAAAAATGAGGCCTGGAGAGGAGAGGAGGGATGGCAGGGGGAAACAGAAGGAAAAAGTTGGAAAAACATGATCGGTTAGCCATCAAGCACGGTGGTTTTAAAAAAAAGAGAATTAAGGAGAACAAAATCAGAGGAGAAGGTGGGGCTGTTAAACAAATAGGAAAGTACCTGTCAAGCATTGGAGGAATAAGATTCAAAATAAGACAGGACATCACATATGAGAAAGGACAGCAACAGAGATTTTTCATGAAGAATGAAAATACATTGAACTGCACAATAAAATTCTAGATGAAAGATTATAGAAGAATTGTGAAAGTTATATTTACGGAATCCAAACTGATGAGGTTGTTTTGCCCTGTTTACCTTTCTTACAGAGCGAAAATGAAACCTGAGGGTTTAATAATGTTCCTCCATCAGACGGGCGTTCCACTGACTGTATATGGAAGTAACATTGTGACATTGAAGCCAGCAGACTGTACAGGGATTTGTCACGGTTCAGTCATGGCAGCGACAGGAGTCGGGGCCTCAACGTAGACACACAGACGGAGCCAGAAAGTTTCCAGAGTGGTTCACTGAGAGGTGGCGGGGTTATGTACTGAACAGGAGAGCAGGTGTACATGACTGAAATAAAACATTGATAATTAATGGAGGCAAACAGTGCGTGCGATCAAACGGAGCACATCTGTTTTGGAAGTTGATATTTACAGAATTCATAGTTTACTGTAAAGACGCCACAGGTCTTTTCTGCTTAGTGAAAGTGTGGTCTGGTAAACTGTAGAGTATGATTGTCTCAGGAGAGATAAAGATGAGACAGTGCCTTCTGAACAGCCTCTTCTCACATTCCTCACAGTAGTATTTGTCTTTATCTGCTTTGCCTTGCATCACTTTTCTAAGGCCTTAGTTATTATATAAGAGTTATTATATTAATTGATTTAAATAAGGTTGAGTGAGTTCTTCTCCAGCTTAGAAGAGATGTGGATTAATCAGCAGAGCCACTCCGGAGAAAAGAAAATGCCTCCAGGCTTTAGAATATGGCTGTCAGATTAAAATACCCTCTATGATATACACGTTAACATACTGTGCAGACATCTAAGTAAATAAGGGCGTGAATATGAGTGCGCTTATGAAAGGTGTGTGTGTTTGTGTGCCTGTGTGTGAAGTTGATGACTTTGCGATGATGTCATTATCTCACTCATTATTGGTTTTGTGTGCGCACTGCGCACGCACTCTAATAAGATGAAAGAACGACTTACCTGAAGATGACACGGAGGGCTCTCTGTCTCCCTCTCTCTTTCTTTCAGACACACACACACACACACACACACACACACACACACGCACACACACTCACTCATAAACACACAGGCAGACAGATCAATACAGTCTCATTTCACACCTTGTGCAACCAAACTTCTCTGTTGCAGAGGCAGCAGAACACGGACAACAGACATAGGTTGTCAGACAAAGGGAGGCAGATAGACCGATAAGACCGAGGTGCATGGTGGGGTGTCAGAACCAAGCTGAAAATAGAGAACCAGACCCCAATAAAGGTGGAAAAATGAAACCAGTGTTGCTGAGTGGCAGGAGAATTTTGGCTCCTGGCTAAACACTTGTGTTTGTGCGTGGCACTCGAAGTGTGAACAGTTAGTGTTTTGAGTTTAAAACAGCCTCCTCCGTCACCCCGTTTCTTACACTGACATTGATCCGCTTCTCAGTTGCCTCCCCTACATTTCTTTTCCCCCATCCCCTTGTCTCCTCTCCTCCCCTGTCCCCTCACCTCACCTCACCCCTTTCTACATTTCAGACATTAAGCTGACAGTTTCATCCATTCGCAGCTTACAATAAATGCAACGGAAGATTAAGCTGGAAGCCTCGCTGTAGATCACCAAGAATACACGCGAAAATAGAAAACACAAGAGTGCCAGCGCTCTCGCAGAAATCCTTTGACCCTGTGGAATAATCATCTTAGAGAGCAGTCTGGGGAAGTTTGATGGAAACAGTCCTCCCCCCCGCCCCGGATTCCCACTGTTCTCCTCGACGCTCCTCTCGAGTGACACATAAAGCGAGACGACAGCGAGCAGGTGGATACGCCTTCAGTGTAATCTGTGTGACGCGCTCGCCCGTGCACGCTCCTGTATCGGCGGGGGGCAGATGCTTACAGATGCTCTCCCCCTTCCTTCCCCCTCCGTTCCCCAGAGCGTGCTCGCAGACGCGCGCGCCTCCTCCCTCTCTCGCCCACTTCACATTTGCTCCACTCCACGGGCTGCAGACTTCAGTAATCGATACATCTGCGTGTGTGTGAGCGCGCGTGCGAGTAATGGAGTGGAATCTGACAGCGATTGTCAGTCATCTCGCACGGCTTTGCGAAATCGAATCTGCAAAGGAGCTCCAAAAAGCCGGGCGCATGCCTTGGCTCGTTTTTTTTTTTTTTCTTTTTTTTTTTTTTAAATGTATGTGCTCGAGAGGCAGAAAGCATTTGATTAACATCCATCTCTGCATCACCTCTCTCTGAGCCACCTCCGAACAATAAAAACCATTACAGCCACTTTGCTGTACACCAGTGAACGTTTGTCATCCCATTGTGCTGGATAACAACACTGTGAGATTACTTTTGTTCAGTCGTTATTCATGCTTTTATGTTTCCATTCTTTCCAAATCATTTCCTTGTAACTCATCTTTCATGACCTGGAATCCTGTTTGTGTTTGTTTTGTGCTGTTTTTAAAGCCCACTTTGCAGGCTTTGTTGTCTTTTGTGGTTTACTGAGTTTAGCAAGATGTTTTAACACAGAATTAGCACATTTAATTTTGCCTATATCTTTATGAGAGTTGCTAATTTGACTACATTCTGATTTTTTCCCTCTTCTACTAAAGATTTCAACCATTAATCTCTTCATTTTATTTATACTTTGCTTTGTAGTGTCTGACAAAAACCCAGCTGGTAATTAACCGCTGTCACAAGATGGAAGTTAATACAAAGAGGCAGATGATAATTCAATTTGTGAAGCAGTGTGTTTTGCATGGATTGTTTGTTAGCAGTAATGTTCCTGAGTGTAAGCTGATTGACTGGGAAGAGAGTGGACCGCGACTACGGCAATTAAGGATTTCATATTCAAGCCAAAACTTAATTACGTCACATGCCCTTTGACCTCCACGCCCCCTGGCTTCACTCATGCAGTCAAAGAGCCAAAATGATCTCACGCGGGGGGAATAGCATGAAACTAATAAGGGCCACCAACATTCGTTTGCTGCGATGGATCGTCGAGCCAGGATAATTTTCCAGTCGGCGCAAGTTCATTTTCATCAGTTGCAGGGAAAATGCCACGAAATGTATTATTTCATGAAAGGAAAACAAGCCCCATTGAACCCATATGTAATGCTAACTGCATTCAGATACCAGTGGGAGGATCTAAAGCAAACGGCAGCCTATAGGCAGCTGATACAAACTCAGTCCCAGGAGAATGCTGATGCTCCATCCGCTTGCAAACATCACGTATCTTTGTGTATCACTCTCAAACACTCCTTAACACAAAATCGTTCACTAAATCCTTCATTTTTCTAAATAATTGAAAGTATTACAGAACAACTCATTGTTTTAACAAAAAGCCTCACATTTCTGCTCTGCAAGGCGTTTTATAGTTTAGCATGCAGATTCAGAGAGGCCACAGAGAAGCTTGGGGCCACATAGCTCCTGGATGCAGGGGACTTTGAGGATGTTGTCACTGTCAGCATAACCCTAACCTTGACAGAGTAGTAGTTAGAGGCAAAAAAGTAAGGACATAATATAATATTTATTTTAGGAGTAAATAACTTTATCCTAGATGTTGCCCTTTGATGCATATTATATTAAAACATTAGAGACTTACATGGAGTGAAGGTCTGTTGTTGCACTTGTGTTAATTATTGGTTTTAATGCTGTTGTAACTCACAGTTGTTGGTAAACCGAGAACCTTCTAGATTTCACCAAATAACTGGATTTTGGTATTATATTCAATGCATTTTGTAACTCGTGAAGCTACATTTGACATGCAAATAATCTCATAAACCTTGACTGCAACTATTCCCTTCAAAAAGGCACAAACGATCTACATATATGACTGCTTTACAGGCAGTTAGTAAAGTAACAGAAAGATGCAATTTTAAAGAGTTACAGGTTGAGCTTCTTATCGATGCGCAACCAAAACCCCCATTTGAACCGCGAATAAGCCCTCTAGTGAACTGATTAATGGCAGAATCTGAAGGTTGATTTGTTGAGTTACACCCCTGTTTTTCTGTAAGTTAACAATTCATTTCTTCATTTGGTGCTGTTCCAAAGTCATTAAATATTCCCCACTGGTGGTTGACAGTTATCAGTTGTTTGTCTGAAATGAGATACGAAGCTAAAGAAATAAACCACCAGGATCCCAACAGCATTTTTTTTTTTATTTCTTGTTTTGACATTTTCATGTGAATAATACCCACCCACAGATGTTCAAACTCCTGCTCTGAAAAGCTAAAATACCACCGCTATGATCACTGTTCAAGGGTGTAAGTATGTTTCATTCTCTCACTCTTTAAGTTTATTCTCTCACTCAGTGTAGTTTAGGGACTTCTTTCAGCTTGGGTGGTTAGATATTTGGCTGAGCACCGCGGGAGACCAGAGTTTCCAAATCCCGTGTGAGAAAAATGATTTTGAATGTTGAATATCTAAGTGCTGTTGCATAAGAGTCTTAAATGAGTTCATGATAATCGGTAGACAAACACAGTTACATAAACTGCACACACATATCTATCTTTGTGTGTCCGTGTCTGCGCGTTTGGCCACCCGTGTGTGTTTGGCGCTCGTGCATATGCTTTGTTCACTGCGCACGTGTGTGTTTGCGTGTGTGTGTGTGTGCGCTCGCAGCGGCCTGTGTGGAGGCCGGAGCGAAGCGATGGGATTTCTCACGTTGTTCTGCTTTCACTTCAACTCATGCTGCTGTTTTTCTTCCAATCGCTCATTCAGATCTTCCCCCTCTTACTCACCTTGCTCTTATTGTCTTAACAGTTCTTCACACCCTCCTCAGCCTTCATCATTTTTTTTTCGCCTTAGTCTTCGTCTTCATTTTTCCTTAATGGCTTTACCTTTCTTTCCACCCCTCTTTCCGCTGTTATGTTTTGGCATTTATTTTGTTCAGACGAGCGTGACCTTGACCTTGGAAACTGCGTTGATACGGTATTTCCCCACAGCAGGTCATTTAGATGCAGCAGGGGTGGGTGCAAGGTGCATACTTTGGGGCCAAGCAGCCCTGAAGCCTAGCAAAACCTATAACGGATTGCATCGCTAATAAACAATGAAAGGGCAGCAGCAAAGTGCTAGGAGTGCCTGTGTGTGTGTGTGTGTGTGTGTGTGTGTGTGTGT
>JAOXYL010000042.1:4762717-4791974 GCA_028564955.1 Terapon puta
TTGGCCACCCAACTTACAGTGCATGTAGATTTGGTGCAAACTTGCTGTGTGTGTGTGTGTGTGTGAGTGTGTGTGTGTGTGCATAAACAGTGCATACTGAATGAGTGTATTCAAGGTTTTGTGCATAATCAAGTACCTTTTATTCACAATTTATATTGTGTTTTCCCTGATGTGCACGTGTGTCTGTGATCTTGTATGTGTCTGTTGGGCTTGTGTATGCTGTCTATGTAAGTGTGCATGTGTGTGTGAGTACAGTTTACGTCTGCATGCGTGTGAAAGGCCACCCAGCTAATAGACAGACCTACATGAAGGCTGTAGGAATCAACTCTATAAATAGACTCCTGTGGTAAAGACCAGTGGACAGTTGAACACATAGTGTTTGTGTGATGTACGTGTGCATGAGTGTGTGTGTGTGTGTGTGTGCCTAAAGTGTATGTTTAAGTGTGTGTGCAAGCTCGGTCTATGCAGCTACTGTATCCTCTATATTTACTAAGGAGGCTTGGAAAACAGGTTGGGTAAACACACTGTTTTTAGTTTCCAATACATGCAGTGTGTGCACTTAGGCATTCTCCCTCTCTCTCTCTCTCTCTCTCTCTCCCTCTCTCTCTCTCTCTCTCTCACACACACTCACACTCTCTCTCTCACACACACACACACACACACACTTCTTCTTACTTGGCAACCATGGCGGCACGTGGACACTTAGCGGCTTGATGCTAATGGCTTCTCTGTTTTTTTGTTTGTGTTTTTTGTCTCTTTTCGTGATCTTTTGGTTGCCTGTTGCAGCAGTTGTGTGTGGAGGGGCTGGACTGTTGGAGATTGGAGAGAGTGCGCAACTGTGAGCGTTTCCGAGGCTCGTAGGAGACTTTAACCACGTCGGGTTGAAAGCAGTTTTCCCCAAATTCCATCAACCCACCCCCGCATTGTACATTACTGCTACAACTTTGGACAACTGTTGTGTACATATTTTTTACATAGATTCATGTCATTTATCATGTGAAAACATGATGACAATGAGGTCTCTTGAATCTTGAATCTGTCTAGTTTCCTTACGTCTTTCCTTCTGTCCTACCTGTCTCTGTATTTTACTGTCTTCCTCTTTCTCAGTCTTCCTCTCATTCTGGGCATCGCTCACAGTCTCCCCCTAACTTAAGACTTTCATCAGGGTTGCAGCTTACGTCTCAGAGATCAATAGTCTCTGGTTTGGGAGGAAAAAAAACAAAACAAATGTAGATATTCCATGGAGAAAAACACAGGGATAGATTCTTAGCTCGCTCTGACACTTTTGAGTCGGTCTTGAATCAACCGTCCCCATCTTTGCATGCTGATTTAAAAAGATGGAAAGCTGTTAGAGTGTCAGGCAGAATAGATTGAAGACTAAGACATAGTTATTAGGACTGAAAAAACCGAGATTACCTTATTTTCATGGTTTTTAAACCTCCCCCTCTGTGGTGTCATTACAAAATATCCTAGATTTGAAAAAGTGAAGCATTTCCAAAGATCTAAAAAACACTGGATTCATGAGCTACATTGCTGAAGAAAAAACCCTCAAGACAGAGGATAAGTGCACACAGGCAGTAGAAAATAATAATGATATGTATTTGGTGGTTTCATGCATTTAAAATGCACCTTTCCACCACATGAATCTTAAACCTCAGTTACTTTGACAGCTTGGCAACAGCACTAACCACTGAGGGTCCATTTAAAGTCCAACAAGCTGCTGTTAAACCATCAACTGTTGTATCTCTGCGTTACAATGGTGCAAAAGCATCTCCACAGACTAAGGGTTGAATGTGCACAGGTGAAAGCCAAGAACCTGCTCGACCCAATGGAACCTGTTGGATACTTCACATTTATTTTCCTTTTGTTAAAAATCTTTTTATTGAAGGAATAAAGACTTCAGGATTTTCATTTGTGTCAGAAAGAGGCCAACTTACACACAGAGGAATATAAAATGATTCTCCATATAAAAGCAGTGGATTTAGAAGATAAAAATGCTTCATCACACTGTCATATAAGTAATGTTTGAACTTGGCTGGTGCAGAGCTCATTATCCAGTCCCTCATTAAACTTTTGTAGGCATAGATGTTTGTAGATTGCTACAAAGCATTCCATCTCTGGGCGGAAATGAAACTAATAGAGACATGCTGTAGCTTTCTTGTGACTGTGAATTAATTACATAATACAGTCACTGTTCTCTGTAGCGTGGATGTCTGATTTACGACGATCTTTATTTCCTGAGATACTAACTTGTCAGCCACTCACCCGTGACACCCACTGAGAGGGGAACTCCACTGACTGACTTGCATATCACAGATTTTTTTGTTTACAAGAGAAATACTGCATATGTGGGAGAAAAAAAAAAGCCAGACAAAGCCTTTTGTGACTCTAGAGGGAGCTGGGTGAAGTGTAATAAATTGCCTCAAGTGATGTCAGCGCTGGTCGGGGTCGAAGTTTGAAAATGGGGAAAAAAGAAGTCAAAGAAATGTCCGGGTTTGCTCTTCATCTCGAGGCTACATTGGCCACATTTTTTGCATAACACTCTTGAATCTTGGAGTGAACTCTCCAGTTGCATTGTGGGTAATGCAAGTTTCAGGTTTTGACAAATCAGGAGAATGTGGGGAGTAAACAAGACGGCTGTGTCGATTTTTAATCTCTTCTTCTAAATTGTCCACCCTGAGTCTAACAGTATTTGGGAAATGCAGTGCTCTTTCAAATATGAATTCTTTGAAGGATTAATATTCCATTTCAGATTACACATAACAGGTAGCAACAAATACTTTAAAATGCTACTTTGAAGATACTGATGCAGTTAACTTCAGGTCAGTAGTATTGAAATAGGAAAGTTAGTGCAGTGACTGTGTGTGTGTGCATGTGTGTGTGTGTGTGTGTGTGTGTGCGCATGTTTCATCCACTGTGGGCAAGGCCTCGGCTCTGGTTCTGATTAACTCCCTGTAAAAACACCTCTGTTCAGAACATCACAGCCCGTACATCACACTCTCCATCATGCACACACACATGCGTGCTCACACACACACACACACATGCTGCGCAGCTCCTGGAGGCTCCCTGCTCACAAAGGGGAGTCTACACCCATCATTCAAAGCCTTATAGGCCTTAAGAATGCTGACACACTCGCTCAATCGCGCACACACACACACACACACACACACAGACACACACACGAACACACAAAGTGCTCTGTTTTCTTAGCTTTGATACACTTATAGAGTTCAGAGGTGAGAGGGCTGGAGGTAACACTGTGTTTTTCCAGAGCTTTCTAACCACCTAAATCTGCTTCTACACACACAAGGAGGTCCAGATGGCTGGGTGGAGACAAAAACACTCTCACACACACACCACATAGTCATGCTGAAATGCATAAAAAAAAAAAAAAAAAAAACACATGAAAAGCGCTCGTACATGCACCCTAGAGATCTGCTACCTGACATGAGTGTGATGAGGCTCAGTGATCTATCATTCCTCTGGTTGTCTATGTCTAAGTTAATGTGCCATGTTTAACCCTCTGATGCATAAATTATGAAAGCCTTGGTCAAGATTTTTTGAGGCTGATATGTAGTTCCACCATGCATTAAAGAGAAAGTTCCTTTTTAGTAGCTGTCCGCTGTAGTGACCGCCATGCACCAGAGGGTTAATAACATTAAGCTTCAATACTAATTCAACCCAACGAAAACCACTGATAGATCATCAAAGACAGAATCCGCCCAGGATGAGCTCACAGCACTGCAGCGTGAGGCGTGTCCTTTATGCACTGGCTACTTGTGCGGAGCTACCACAGGTTAGATGCCGCAGCTGCGTGATGTGGGACTTCCACCAGCGCCGTGGCAGCAGTGCCATACAATACATGATGCATGGCAGCTGACGTGTTCAGGTCCTCTAAATCTCAGCCAGCTGAGAGCAGTCACATGTGATCAATGGCTGGATTTATCACTCAGAGCGAGTGCCGTCATCCACGAGTGTGTGTGTATGTGTGTGTGTGTGTGTGTTTGTGCGACCCCTGCTACCTCTTGAGTCACAATTGGCGCTGTCTTTAGCAAGCAATTATAGCCTGAATGACTGTGAAAAAGGTCACAGCCGTCCGGCTATCAACATGCTGCACCAAATGCCAACTACGCACATCAGTTGGTGTGTAAGTCTGTATGCACGTGTGCACGCGGTACCCAAAATGCCAGCAGACACACTATCAAGCGTGGGCCCCTTCCCCAGTACCCCCCACCTCCGCGCTTGTGGGTAATCTACAGCAATCCTGCATGATTGATGAGAGAATTAGTGTTGCCAAGCAAAGCAAAGCATTATGGGAATATGGAAGTTGTATTATTGAATAGGGAGCATGACATTATAGGTTATGGTAGCAACGGTTTTATGTGATTACGTGTTTGTGGATGTGTGCAGATGTGTGCGTTTGGTTAAAAAAGGATCATCTGCAGGACAGTTGTTGATGGATGAGGTGCTACAAATCCATTTTCCCATTATTATGGTGGTCAGGGTCAAAGGCACAGCATACTCATTAACATTTGAGCTAATTAATGCTCCAGTCCTTTGTGGATAAACACCTGTCAGTAAGTTTACAGTCACTGTTGAGGCTCAGATAAATGTTCATGTTCTCTCTGTTGCTCTGAATTTTTGTCCTTTTATGAAAACTTGAGGGAACTTTTGTTTTATATACACAAGACCTTTGCCTTGATCACCAGTAGAATATCATGAAGAAACACATTTCCACAGCTTTTGGAGAAACTTTAGATTCACATAATGATTCAAGATGTGGAAAAAGCAAACTTTTTTTCATTTCTTGTTAAACTGAAAAAGTTTTAGTTTTCTTTTACTTCCTCAGGTAAATATATATTTGGTACCGTGGAACCTAAGACAACTATCTGATGCTACAGTCAAGGGACCATGAAATAACTTTTTTGAAATTTGGCTGGTAAATAGTTTTTTTCTTCATTTGGTGGAGGTCTTAGTGTGAAGTGAAACTCTGCCTACAAAATTGCTTGTCTACCAGGGCTTAGTAAAAATTGTCGCTTGTCTATCATTGCCCCAAGGCAGGACAAATGTGTCAAACGTAAGGCAGTTAGTCTGTCTGTTCACAGTGGTGCACAAAAGAGGCGTCTTACTTCTACAATGGGGGTGGTTTTGATGTACAAGTGTACCCCGTGGATAGGATCCCTTACCTCGGAGTTTCAAATGTTTAACTGTTCGTGATGATGAAATCACAATATTTTCTCCGAAAATAGTTAGTCACCCTTTCTCCTTGTCCTAGGCTAGTTTTTCCAGGTACTCTCCATCAGTGGAGACTTAATCATGACTCTATATATCTTTTAAAAACTTTTGCATTTCTTCAGGATCCTCTTTGTTTCGCTCAGATAAAAATGCTGTGTGGTGGCTTTTTTTTTTTTTTTTCCTGTATTCGTCCCTGGCTGCTATATGAGGCACTCTTTCCTGTTTATGCCTGCTCCTCCAGATGGTGAGTTGTGTTGCTGTGAGTCAGTATATAAAGCAAGCAGGCAGAAAAAGGTGTGATTTTACAGACTTTTAACCTGCTCCGTGGTGCCAGCCACTCTGGTTTCAGCATCTTAAAACCGGGCGACCTCCAATTATGTCCCGGCAGGATAATACCCCACTGTCTCAGCATCATGCACGCTTTAATTGCCTTTACGATCCATAAATCTCAATTCAGTACATACTAAATAAATGACTGAGTAAGGTTTTTCTACAACACTTTTAAATAATTCATTTCCATCTTATGCTGTAAACAGCTTGAGAGCAGAGCAGGTGTCATTTTTCTAACATGATGGATATCTCGCGTCAAAACAACTTTTTCACATGCGGTTTCCCTGCTGACGGCCTGAAGAGCAACAATTCAAGTCATTTATGACCAGCTCCTCCTGTACGTTTGATAGCTATGGTTGATGTTCAAGAGGGCTTCTTCTCTCGGTATAAACTTGTGGGTTTGGCCTTTTTTTCGAGACATATAAAGAATAAAAGCGAATGTGTGTTGTGTATACTTGTTTTCATTTATTTGATGGTTTTACCAAATGTAGATTATACTTAACAAGCTAGAAGAAACCACTGAAACCTTTTGACTCTACGTGTGAATTGTTAGTGCACAAAAAGTTGTTATTTCAAAGGGCAAACCTCCAGGCTTTCCATTACAGGATGTTCTCTTGTGCTATTTGGCCAACCGTAGCTCCTGTGTGATTTTGGACATTTCACATTGTGAGCGAAAAAGGAGCAAAAGAAAGAAAGACCGGAAGAAAGACACTGTGTATGTGCATTTCTTTAAGAGAAGGATGCCTTCTATCGTCACACACACTCGCACTCACACACCTCGACCCGCCTAGTGTATTTCCCTTCTGGCTTTCCAATTTAAATGCAAATGTTCCCAAATCGGACTCCACAAAGACGCAGAGGCAAAATCATTTGACGCAGCGATGAATTATATATTTTAATTAAGCAGCCAAAAGAATCACGCCTATTCAGCCCTTTCCCCTCCAATAAGAAATGAATAAATAAATATGGAAGAAGGGAAGAAGAAGAAGGGAATAAATAGGAGGGTCAGGGGAGGGATGGATGGATGGATGAAGGGAGGGGGGGTTTGTATTGAGTTTGTGTGATTGCAGCGCGAACCGCCTGTGGGCTGTCATTATGTGAGCGATCTGAAGCTGTCACATTTCAAAACTGTATTGTTTGCTGATAGACGGGCTAAATACCCCCACAGTTTCAAGCGCACACACACACAGACACACACACATACACACGCTAGCTTTTGCACCCAGAGAAACAGGAAAGCATGCAAACACACACACACCCGGCATTTGGATTTTGATGGGCAAAGCGGCACTTGAAGAGTAGAGATGGGGATTGTGATGCTCTGACAAGGGATGCAATTTTAATTTCACCCCCTGTCACTCTCTTCAATATCTGCTCAGATGAAATACATATGAGCTGCCAATCACTCACGTATACAAATAGACACACAAGCTCTCCAGCATATGCATGCATCCAAACTCTTACTATTTCTATCTTTCCAAGTCAGAGTAGCACACACACACACACACCGCCGCCTTTTAATATATTATGCAACTCAAATACGGACTTTCCCTTTGCAAGGCAGCGGCTCTTGAATAGATCTTTGTGTTATGAATTATCACGGTAATCCACATCTGTTGAAACGATGATGACCTCTTCAGGCATCTACGGCGCTATATTGTGGTCAAATACTGACATTATGGGCACCATTATTCAGGTGATATCACATAAAAGCACGTTGGAGGACGGGCGAATGAAGCAAGATCCCAGAGTGTGCACAGAGCGGATTCAACAGGTGGAGCGGTGCGAATGTTACAGCTACACAGCCAGAGCCTCCCAACACAATCAGACCAATTAAACTGGGATGAAGACGCTGAAAAACAAAGGATTAAAATGAGTCTGTGTGGCTGGGATTTACTTTTTTTCCACCCTCGACGTATGCTTTGAAGATGAATTGTTTTTCTATTTAAAAAATATCCAGTTATCCAGTGTTTACGAAAGAATAACACGAGAAAATTACAATAAACACCCTTTTATGTTTAATTATCCGATACTCTGACATTAAAATAAAACTTAAAGCACTGGCTTATAAATAATAATACATATGTATGCATCGATAAATGGAAACAAACGACTTGTCTTTTATGTCGTAGCACATGCGTTTTAGCGATCCTGTGGGGAAGGATGCGTAAATCTGTCTCAGTTTCAGTGGTTTAATACGGAGGGTGGATCACAGAGCAGCGAGGTGTCAGTGGAAGCAGTTTGGGAAATGGTCACGGTCTTCTCGGAGTAGCCAGACACAAACACTCCTCAGCAGCAGTGTGTACCTTCTGTTGTGGACTCCCGTGAGGCAGAAAACATTTTTTTCTTCTTCTGTGCCTCTTATGTTCTCATGTGGATAAAAACAGCAGCACTTTTGATCTTTCATAAGGAGAAATTTCTTCAGTGCTATTATCTTAATGAGAATAGTTTTTTCTGGTTACTTTGTGTTGCTTTGACGTTAAAAAAAAAAAAAAAGGCCCATTTTATTTGAAAACCCCAGAATTCTTTAATGAATTAATAATTCTCAAAGTTTTTCTTTTTCAGACACAATTATTCTGCAGTTAAAGTAAACTTTTCTTTGTTCTTTACTGTTGTAAGCTGTTTGAGTGTGTAAAGTTTTCCTTTTCAAATACCATTATTTTGCGCGCTTCATGCTATGTTTAATGCCTTTGACTGTTTTATTGCCTTTTGACATTTCAGTCGGCATGTGAAAGCTTTTTCATGTTCCTGAACATCGCTCAGCAGATGTGTTTCTTTCTTTCCGAGATGCTTAAACATGGAGCGGTAGTGTTCACGGTCGAGTCTAACAAAGAGAGACAGAGGCAGCGAGTCTTATAAAACGAGGGAGGGAAACGGAGAGACGCTCGCTGACCGCGCTGAAGATGGTGAAGACTTAGAGTGAAACGGTAAAGGAGAAGTGAAGAGCGAGGAAGTTGAAAAGAGTAGGAGGAATAAGAGAGCGAGGAGAAAAAAAAAAAAAAAGAAAGCAAAGCTAAACAAAGACCGAGAGGTAATGGGAGATGACAGTGGTTTGTAACAGCTGGAGTCTTGCATCAAAAGAACAAGAAAATTCACTTTCCCCCTCTTTGCCTCTATTTAGAGCGCTCACTCTGTTCTCCACATGCAGACATACTCGCTGCAAGTCTCAGCAGCAAACAGTCCCTCAGACAACCTCTGCCTGTAAGAGAGCCAACTATCTCTCCTCGCTGAGGAGAGGAGAGGAGAGGAGACGAAAGGAAGAGCCCAGAGGCTGAAGAGGAGGTGCAGAGAGAGAGGAGAGGGAATAGAGAGGACACGTTTCAACGGGAGGAGCGGGGTTCAAGCCCCCTCGATGGCAGCTGTCTTTCCTGCTGAAAGCTCCTTAAACGTGAAGGCGAACCCCTCTGAGCTCCAGCGGTGTAGTTATGTCGGAGCTGACACCGACCCCTGACCTCTCACCTCCCAGCTGAAAGCGGAAAAAGCGAAATGGCAGTTTCCCAATAGGGATCATTTTGAAAGCTTGATTGATTAACACGTTTCTTGTGCGTTAAAGCCGCACAAAAACAGAAATGCACCAATGTCACAAGGGAATAAGGTAACAGACCGGCGCCACGCCTGTTGTCAACCAAAACCTGCTTTCAAACAGCAACAATTTTATTTTAAAGGAGTGCTTAGATTTACTGTTTATCCTCTCTCCTGTTGACTCATCTTGCTCTCTGAAAGAAACAATTATTTCCCTAAATGTTGAACTGTGTCTTTAAAAAAAAAAAAATCAAAAAAGAACACTTGAGAAGCAAGACAATAAAGAAATGTGGAAGCAAAGGACTGACAGATGAGGGAGAAACATCCTCTACCCACCCTCCTCAACATCCTCCTCCATCTTCTCTCCCCTTTTACAAACAGCGTTACAGCTGATGTTATAAACCTCCTATGCGAGGCAACAATGAGGCGACGGGACGCCCGTGTGGCATTGTTGTTTTTCATGGAGGCTGTTTTTGTTTATGGTGTGCTATACCTTTAAGAGCTGCTGGCCCTGGCCCATCCCAGAGAGGATGGACCCATTAGGCTGATGAACAGAAAGACAGAGGGAGAGAGAGAAATACACATAAAGAGAGAGAGAAGAGAGAGAGAGGTTGTACAGTGAAAAAGGCTAACAACAGTGAGTGAAGTGAAGAAAGGAGTGAAGGGAGTTTGGAGAGCGGGGGAAGAAGCGGAGGGGGTAGATCAGCTGAGAAGTGAAGGGACCACAAGAGTGAAAGGAGACACTGAGAGATACAGGGAGAGGACAGGAAGCGGCTATCTCTCCATCTCTCCCATGGTGTTGTAGGCGTCTATGGGTCTGTCAGTCAATCAGGACGACAGGCGGACGCACTCGCTCGCCGGCTCTCTCGCCTCCCGCACACGCGCTCACGCCGATGACTTTACTGTGTGTGTGTCTACAGATGGCAAACCTTGTGACATCGTTGTGCTGTGTAGTTCTGGCCGCCGTGGTGGTAGCCTACGCTCAGAGACGCAGCCAGCTCGGTGAGTACGCATTTTTTAAAATCTTCTTCTTCTTCTTCTTCGTTATGATGATGCCTCCTCTCTGCCGAGGCCTGCGCCGCTTCTTCGCGTTTCCTCCCGACCGGCGCGCTCCTCTCTGTCCTCAAAAAAGTAAATGCTGTTTTTCTCCTCCTCAACTTTTTCTGTCCTGCTCTCTGCTCTTTCTTTGCTCTCCTATACTCTATTATTTCTGTTAGACTGGCTGCTACTGATGCTGTCCTTCCTTCTGCTTTACTCTGCTCTACTTTTTTAAACCTCTGTCCTACTCCACTTAAATATTTTAATCTCTTCTGTGCTCATATTGTCTCCTTGGTTTCTGCTTTTATAATGTGATAATGTGTTGTATTGCATTCTGTATTGACTAAGCTAGTGTACCCCCTTTGCCCCCCTTTTTTTAACGTAAACTTAATTTTAAGTTGCTCGAAGTGTTTTAACAAACACATAAACAAACACACACACACACACACACATACACACCAAATTCCTCTAGAGCCTTTTTTAAAATTTAGCTTTTGTTGTTTTTGTCATGATCTGGTTTCACTTGTGGAGTCAGCTTTGCTGTGTGTGTTATCTGTCACCTGGACATGTTAAGCTGCAGAAGCCGCGTTCGCTGTAACGTCAAAGGCAGAGCAGAGAAATGGAAACGTAGAAGAAAACTTTGGAATTCACTTTTACTTACACAAACAGGGGAAACAATAGCTGACCATATCAGCTGCTCGTCCTTCTCTGCATGATGGTAATATTTTGGCCACATTACCAAGGCTACCTCCATAACAAACAAAAGGTCCAACAAAGAAGCCAGTCAGGCCAACTGATGATGGTGAGCATGTTTCAGATGATTTGTGTTCTCAAGTTTGAGCGAGAAAAGAGAAGCTTGGGCAAAAAAAGCCCACATAATGCTACATTCACACAATGCATGACCATGAAATAGAGGGTGTGTTCAAGATGTGTGTGTGTGTGTGTGTGTGTTTAACACAGGAGTCAATTTGTCACTTGACTTTTAGTGAAGAGTGGCCTTGGCTTATTAGCCAATGAAGTCGAGCTGTTTAAGTCAGCTGACATAAAGAAAGAGTCTAAGGAAGTCAATAAGTCCCCAGTGACGTGCATCACTATGTCACGAGGGTCATGCACACACACACACACACACACACACACACACAGAGGAGAAGTGTCTTAGGAAATAGGAATGTTTTCTTTGGGGATTTTGTGAAAGCAGCACAGAAGGTAAGTGAAAGAGGGAGATGGAAAGAAAAACAAAAAACAGGAGAGACGGACGAAGACTGGAAGAAATTGTGAAAATAGAGAAACGGTGGAAGGCAAACGGAAACGGACAGATTGAGAATGAAAGTCAGGAGGGATAATGATTGATGTTTGATTGTATGAGAAAGCGGGCGGGATAAAGAGAATGAGTGTAATCCTGAATGTGAGAATGGCGAAAACACCACCATAGATTTGTATTTTTCAAACTTTAAAATAATAGAAAATCTAGATATTCTCAACACACTTTACTGTTTGCTTTTTTGGGATTGTCTTTCACTATAATATCAGGCTGTCTTATACTGATCAATATTTATCTGTTTTATATCTTTTGCTGCTCAGAAAAGCAGTAAGACAGGAAGGTAGAGAGAGGAAGCAGCAAAGTGAGGAGAAAAAGGTGAAAGGGGAACACTAAAGGGAATAACAGATATGGATGGGGGGATAACATGAACAGAAGAGCTGACAGTTCTGAAGAATTGTCTGTGTGTGTGTGAGAGAGAGAGAGAGTGGTAACACTGTAGCTCACTGTCGCTCACTTGTGACATACCTACACACACCTACTGTTACTGCTTGACACATAAATGATAACATGCATGCATAACACCATAAAAGCAATCGTATTACCGTTATGTACATGTTCACCCAAAATCTTATGCACGCACCAACGCACACACGTATATACACACCCTTATACTCGCCCACAGACACACACATATATACATCTGTCTGTCTTGGAAAGTGCCTTGTTTCTCTGACAAATTGCTACCCAGTTTGATTGACAGGCTTCCCTCGGGTATACCCCATTTGGAAGGGAGTGTGTAACACACACACGCGCACACACAGTGTAACGTGCACACACATATATAGCCAGACCTAACAAGAGAGTGTAACCCCTCTGTGCTGACTCAATTTGTACAAAATGCACATACAGAGGGAGGCACATGCTGCCTTTGTGTGTACTCATAAGCGTGTGTTTGTGTGTGCGAGAGAGACGTGGAGTGTATAGGAAATCCATTTGAGACTTCATAATTAATGACAGCAGTGCATTGCCGAACAAAGACAACAAGATACACTGCTAGAAAACATCCACAGACTGGAGTCAAACAAATAGATACAAGCCCCACACATACAGAAGTCAATGCTGTCTGGAATGAGGAGAGATGGAAAGTGAAAGAGAGCCAGACGAGGGAGAGACAGACACCAAGACGTGACAGAGAGACAGACGGAGAGCGATGCAGGGTGGAGCAAGATGAGCCAGAGAGAGGCGAGGGGCCGACAGGGCAAAACACAAAACATCGTCAAGTAAACGTCGGCCACTTCCCACACTTTCATTCAAATATTCATTTAAATGAAAAAAAACATAATGACTGTAGATTTAGCAATAATTGTGCAACTGCTTGAGGCGTGACTAAAGATTATCTATTATTAGTAGTATTAGTTTTTGTTTCAGCTTGCCCACTTTATCTAAACAGTACTCTTCTTCGAAATCAGATACTTAAACAGTTTGTTTTTCCTCTAAAGCCAGAAAACAAACAGATTGTGCACCATGAGTGAAGTGGAATTTGTGATGTACATCAAAATTATGCTACACAGGCTACTTCTGGGACAGATTTTTAATTGAAAATATCATCGTATGTCATGTTAAGTATATTTCTGCTTTATTAGTAAGTATATTTACATCGGTGTTGCATCATTTCTTCACACTTTTCTGCCCGATACAGCGGAAAGTTCATTGGATATGCCATTTCTACTCATCTTTTGTAATGTGATTCATGTTGACTCAAAGAAGGAAAAAAAAAAATACTCCGAGATGGGAGCCTTAGCAATGGAAATGACAGTCCCTTAATGAAACATCACTTGAAACAACAGAGGAAAAAGAAAATAATTGAAAGCTATAAACCCACAGAGAGAATGCAAGTGAGACTCAGAGGTCATGCCAATTAAGCTCCCTTGAATGTGAATTTGATTTTTGATTGCCAGCGAAAAAAATAGATGATGAGACGGTAAGAAGTGGAGGGAAAAAAAAGATATTGGGTGGGTGGGAAAGACACAAGGCAGATACGGGGAAAAGACATGAGAGAATACAGAACAGATGACAGACGAAGAGGCAAAGAGAGTGAGAGCGTGGGAGAGGGAGTCAGAGAGGGGCAACGCTGATAACAGTCAGTTTTTCAGACAGTTTTTTATGGTGTATTACTTATACATACATACGCGGAATCCTTGTTATCCACATAAAAACGTAAAGCACTGCTTTATCGCCCGAATAAACTTTAAAGCTAACATCCCCTAAATAGCTAAGAATGCAGCCGTCAGCATGAATTTCCTAGAATATTGACAGGTTTTAACGTCTGTGTTAACTCTGAGGCGTTGGCCTGCTGTCCTTCAGCGAGATGCTCCACGCCAACTAGTACCAGACATGCTGGCCTGCTTCGACCTGACCTCTTAACCTCCCTGTGGTCAAGGAGGAGGAGGAGGCGGAGGAAAAAAAATCCCTTCAAGGATCAATAGCATCATTTTTATTCATTAGTACTAGATAGGGAGCAATTTGCTCTACCAACAGAACAAACTTCATGAAAAATAGAACAAGTTGTTAATGCTGGGCCCCAAGCCACAGTCTCATGGTCGTGACGTGAACAACATAAGGCCTCAGGAGAATCACACTATGTGACATTAAACTGAAAAGAAGGTCACATCTACTCTTCAGTATTATACATTCACGATTCAGCTCTTTAACAAAAAGAAAAAATGCAATGCACTAAAGCTGCTTTTATAGTTTGTTTAAAGTGTAATTTAGAAAATCATATATCAGAAGAATATTTAACCAAAGGTGAGATGCATCAATGAGAATATGCAATTACAAATCTCTTAACTGTCCTCAAAGCGATGATGTAAACACAATAAAAGTACAATTCTGAGGTAGGGAGGGTTCAAGACATTTGTCTCTGATTCCATAGCTGTGGACTTGAAGCGGCATCCATCCAACCATCAGACCCTCACAAGATGTGGTTTATATCCCAATGTTGCAGGGTAACATATATAGCCAACCAAACATTAGAGGGTCCTTACAAGTCCACTTAGACCAAGACCCAACCTGTTATAACTCCTTTGGCTCCTGTGGGGTCCTCAGGTCTGTGTATCAGTGTCTTAACACCTGAGTAGATGCAGCCAGACTCAGATCAGCGGCGGTGCTTCCCGTTTTTTCACGGTTTTCCACGAGTCTCTTTCAAATGAGTTGACATCTAAAGTACATCTGTGCCAATTTGAAGACTGTAAAATCAGGCAACCAAGCGAAACCCACGAGGGGGAGTGCATTATTTTGTGTTTGATGACTGAAAGACTGACTAACCAACAGGCTGTGAAAAGAGAGGATCCCTGCTCGCAGTGCACCTTCATACAGACACAGTTGAAAACTGGATTTTCAAAACAAAACACACATTACTCACGGCTGCTCTGGACGTCTCTGCTCCTTCCCGATTATTCTATTGCGGCAGTGATACAATCACTCACGTTACATACAAAGTGAATCCTCTCATGCGTTGGGAACCTGAAGATTGATCACATACATGGACAAAATGAGCCTTATTTTCTTCAGCTATTTGTCTTAATCTGTTTTCGTCTCTCTCTACATCTTTAATAGTCTCCCTCGGTTTCCCCTGATTCCCCCTTCATCAGTCTCTCCATGCCTCTCTCTCTGTCTCATTTTAATCCTGAGATACACCAGAAAGTCCTAACCAAAGCAATATAATGTCATTAATAGGGTGCCCTACGCAGTAAATACAAGGAGCTGACACGCAACAAGAATAGCAATGAGCAAAGTGTAAGCACATGTAGCAGTGGAGAAGAACAAAAGAAGTGAAGAAAACATTAAATGAGGACAGTATGGTGTAATTACAGTTTCATTGAGAGAATTTTCATTTTCTTTTTCTTTTTTTATTCCCAACAGCAACAGTGTGGCTGCATCTGCCCCCTCGTTTATGTGTGTGTAAGAGAGAGTGCGTGGATGTGGTGACATCATGCTGTTGACTGCGAGAGCATGTTATTTATGGGAGTCCATATCCTGATTGAGAGACAAATGTTTCCACTCATAATCATTCCCTCCATCTCTCTCACCCCCTCCCTCTCTTTATATCTTTATGCCTCTGTTTTTCTCCTACCTCTTCCTCCTCCTCCTCTCTCCTTCACTCCCTGTCCCCATCGTCCACTTCACCGTCCACATCACCACCCCCACCTCCCAGTTTCCTCCCTATCCGCCATCCTTTCCTCATCTCCTTGCCTCGTCTCTCTAATTTCTTTATATCACTTCCTCTCTCCGGATCTTCTTTTTCCCTTCAATCCATCTCCTCCTCTCCCATCTCTCAATCCGTCAGCCGAGTGGTCAGCGGCAGATTTACGGCCCGTGACATCATTTGCCGCTGACGCTACAGCGCAGCCGCTAAATGTTTTTGTGTGTTTCATCTCTGCCCTTCGCTGACGTCCTGTGCCTTGCACCGGGCCCGTCTAATTGGACTTAAGAGCGTGAGGGGAGGAGAGGCAGAGATCAGGGAACAGAACGAACAAGGGGAAGGGAACAAATACGATGCAGCGTGTTAGTCGGGGGTTAACTCTCAACGCTAATTCCACGGCATTACAGCTGTCAAAGCTCTATTTATTTCTTGAGAATTCGACATGTGCTGCTGCTGTGACTTTCCAGCATGCCTGGGCTGTGCAGCACGGCAACCTCATTTATCCACACGGCCGTGAATGGATCGTGTTAAACGTTCAAATTAAATTAATACTTCAGATTTTTATACCCCCCATTGTGCATGACAGCCAAGTCTATCTAATTCTTGTGCATTTGTAGATGCCTATAGGTGGGTGTAATTAGCTACATGATACAGTGTTTAGCATTAGCATGTTTAGCAGCGTTTTATGATTCGATATACTGTTATATAATGACATATCTATCGATGAGTTCATTATTCATCTTGTCACTCATTGTCTATAAAGTGAGTCTTCTCTGTAGCACATAGTCTAGATATAAATGTAAGATGTCATGTCTGGATGAAAAATAACTGCTGAAACTGCAGGTATGCTCGTGTTGTAATTATATTGCTTAATCATGTACTTGCTTCAGTGCAGGTTTGAATTTCAAAGTGAAAAGCAGCCAACCACTCTGCTCATTTAGGTTTGATGTTCCAATGATTTTCATTCGGGAGAAGTGGAACAAAAGTGATGCGAACGACTATAACGTGACCGTGTATGTATATTCACAAGGCCAAAGCATCAGCTTAGGAAAGTAAGAAATCTACATGCAAGTAAGAATACGTCATTGGATTTGATGGACGGATGTTGGACTATGAAGTCCCTCTGTCCTGAAAACTGTCACAGCATGCCCACCAGTAAAAACTCTCACGATAAAAGACATTTAACCAGTATCTCTGTACTTTTGGAAGTACAAAAGACAAATCTTGACGACTAAATGTGATGAATTATTCTTCTGATTTAACCTTCTCTGATGTATCATCAGAGAAGACAGACAGCTGCTGTAAATAAATAAGCACAAAGATTGATTTGTGTGTGTAGTGTGTCTGTTTGGTATGTCTTGTACCTGTGTTAGCCATGTATGTGCCAGCAGGGAACCTCGATCGCTCTCATTATCCTGAGTAGCACTCAGTGTAATCAGTGTTCCCTGTTTGGCACGCCGTTTGTATTAAATTCAAGATGGAGCTGAACCAATTGATTGACTGACTGGATTGGCAGATGGATTACAGTCAGACTGACTGGATGACTGGCAGGTAGGCGAAGTAAAGTAACGCTAATCTCATTCAGTCATGGTTTTGAAAAGCACGAAACAAAAGGGAAACTCATCGTTTTTTTCCCCTGAGAAATATAATTACAAACAAAAGAAGCGCAAACCTGCCAAAATAATAACACTCTTTACGTGAAAGCATCAATTGATTTATTTATTGAACTTAAATAAATTAAGACTGTGTAAATACCCTGAGCTTTGGGGGCTTTTTTTTATAGTTTCAGTACTTTGTTTCTCAAAAAGTCCAAGACAAACTGAAATCATTTTATCAGTAACTTTATTCTCACTGTTCATGCTTTCGTCCAGGTTCCTAGTAACTGTAATTAAATACGCTGTATATTTAAGTACCCAAGTGTGATCACTAGCTAAATTAAAACCATTATGAAAACCACTGCAGCCCCCAAACACTTTGTCTTACCCTTGATACTCCTGGCTAGTTGATTCACTGGCTGACTGGCTGATTAGACGCTTGGCTGGCTTTATGGCTGACAAACTGTTTAGTCAGCTGATTGGCTGACGAATTCTTGTTGGTTAGCACAGCAGCAACAGTATTGCCTCCCTTCTGGAGGACCTACAGGCGGGCAGATTGAGGACTGAGTGACTACTTGGCCGACTGAGTGTCTGTCTGATTGCAGAGACACTGAGAAGATGCAGCAGCCGATAAAGTGGTCGATTGACACTGATATGGAGGTTGTGTTGTTGCCTTTTGATTGGCTGGCAAGATTACGGTGCTGGATGTTTAACTGGAGACCGGTTGGACTCGGCCATGTGGAAGAGGTACTTTGAAGGGGGAAGAAAAGAATGATGATTTATATCTATTTGAGTGCTAATGCAATACACTGTAAGTGGCATGTGGAGACGGAGGGGGAGGAAGACAAAGATGTTGCAATAAAACACAGGGAGAGAGACTCAGAGCTTTACAAAGACAAGAGAAAGGGCGACAGAGTATCAAAAAGTTCTTAGTTGAAACAGGAACAAATACAGACAGTAGACAAAAGATAAACTCTGCTACAAGCACTCATATTAATATTTAGTGATTGAAGCTTTGTTAATCACTGTGCTCATGAGCACAGAGTGTCATGCACACACATAAATTTAAGCTTACATGGATCAGGGTTGTGTTTTGATTGAATTTTCATGAAATGTGAATGCAGTTCGTATCTGCTTATCAAAGTTGAAATGCTTTATCAAAATCACTTCTGCTCGTCTTTCACCAACTGTAATTTGAGAGTGAATTTTAAGGACTAGGTTAACTAGTTTTCACAACCTGTAGCTACAACACCAAACCAAGCATAAGAGTGTGGAAAAGAACTATTTATCTGGCACATTAAAATAACATTCATCCTATAAGAGTTACTGAAAAGACTCTTTAGTCTTTTGAATAGCAAAAATATGCAGTTATCTTATGGAATGAGAATTGTCTTCATCATCATTAACTAAGTCATGGAATTAATACTTATTCTCAGCTACATTAGGCAAATATGGATCATTTGTCAACCTGAAATGGGATCCAAAACAGATCTGGCTACACCCTACCACACATGCAGAAACATAATCACCCACTTTCTCTCCTAAGTGTTCGTCCTACGTCGCGAATCCTAGTGAAAGACTGAGTCTAAATGTGTGATATGAGAAAACAAATATCCGTGGAATCCATTATTGTTTAGTAGTGAATGGTCTGTAATTGGTCCAGTACAGACGCAGGGTTCCCGACTGTCCGATAACATCTGTCTGGTAATGGACCATCTCCAACCAATCGTGGTTCTTTATGCTAAGATATGGAATCTCACAATCTCACTGTCTGAGGCGGAGAGTTTGCGTGTGTCAGTGTGTATGTGTGCGCATGTGTGTACGTCCTGTCCAGCTCCTTTAACTCATTAATTTTTTAAAAGGGATTCCCAGTAAAGGTTTGATCAAAGCTCTCTCTCTCTCTCTCTCTCTCTCTCTCTCTCTCTCTCTCTCTCTCTCCCTGTCTCTGTTTCTCTGTCTCTGATGGCTCATTCCCAAAAGTCTGTAGCAGTTTAAAACACCCCACATTCACATTTCAGTTTGTTCCATCTCTCCCACATATCCTTTCAATAAGTGTGTAAGCTGAATACTAACACATTTTTGATGTTTGCGGTATGCTCTGTTCTCTACGCGTTTTGAGTTAATCTCATTAGCTTCTGTTTGGTACAGATTCATCATTTGCCCTGTTGCAAAATCACAGATGGATGGCCCAAACTCCTTTCCCTCCACTTCTGGGATATCAGTTTAGTGTGCACTGTAAGTGAGTCGTGCCCTCCCGTTCAGCGTATTGTCTGAGTGACAGAATAGTTTTAGAAAATAAATGCAGCCGACACTGATGCAATTTCTGTTAAGTTATTTTTGATGATTTGTTTCAACAACTGATTGAGTAGTTGTTGTAGCATGAAAAGTTTCAGGTCAGGAAGTTGACCCTTCCTGACCTCAGAGTTCCCGTTGCTGCAGGGACTTTATCAGAACTCAGATTTCAGAGGCCGAGTGAAAGCAGAAGCTACTGAGTCATTGTGATAAGAAGCATAACATGAGAGGCGCGGATGCAAATGAGTAACAACATGTTTTCTTTGCACGGTCCTCCTGCCGCCTTGCTGTAGCTCTCCACATTCCTCTACTGTGTCCTCATCATCTCCACGTCCTCCTGACCGCCCGCCTCTCTTAGATACGCTTTCCTTTACGCTTAGCAGACACAGACAGCTTTGTCGATCTTTTGACTTTCAGTACCTGAAAGTGGGAGCCGGAGAGTTTCTTTTCTCTGTCCTCTCCTGCTTTCTTTTTCTCTGCCCTTGCGTCTCTTATTTATTTCAAACTTGCTCTCAAGATAAAAGTGGAGCCAGGGCGAGGAGGTAAAAACACTTCTTGAGCGCCACCGCACAGCATCCGCTGGTGTATATGCTCTCACCTTGGCTTGTGTGATTCATTAAAATAGTCAAATCATATGAGTGTGCCTGCACGTGTGTGTGTGTGTCTGTGTCTTTGTGCGTGTCTGTCTGTCTCGACTAATGTGAGTCATTAATGGAAGTGTATTCTAATGAGGCTTATAGCAGGTCAGCCAGCCAGTGTTTAATGACAAATAAATAGTGAACAGAGTGCTGCGATGTCCTCGGGGTCAGACGGCGCTTAGCATTTTGGAGATGGAACAGTAAATTTAGTTCCTGAGAGTTTTATCTTGAGTCACGCACACACACACATGCAAAGATGCACAGATATGCAGCCTTGAAGATGCGTGTGTGCCCGTTTCTTCACCTGTCAGGTGGCCGCAGAAGCAAACTCCTTATAATTCCATCAGGAATTTCTCAACCACCGACATGTGTGGGTGTCTTAACACCTACGTGACACAGGTGTTCCTATTTCTCCTACATTTCCTACAAGTGTCGGTGTAAATTCAGTGTTTGTGTCTGAAGAATGAGTGTGTAAGTATGTGTGGTTCAGTGACCTTTTTCCATGCGGCTGTCTTAATGCACTGATTAACTTTCCGCTACCCTGTTGTGCAGCTAATTAGTGTATGTGTGTGTGGGTGTGCGCGCGAGCATTATGTTAGCACAAGGAAATAAAAGTAGAAGTAAAGTCAAGGTAAAATTTTGGGGGGATTAGGAATTTTAAGTTTGAAGTTATTAACCTCACTCCTGTGGAAGCACACTAACACACTGTGGCTTGCTCGAAGGCTTTCAATGTTTTTCCAATTACTACACCATAAAAATATTAAACTTAAGCACTGTTTATTCATATATTGCATATCACAGTGTGTGAGTCCTCCTGTATATACACAGTGATACATTTCTGGATGGTTCATTTAAGTTATTGTTTTTCTCTTTGGTTTCACAGTGCTGTTACACTTAAATGTCATGTAATAGCTGTGTAATTTTTTTTCAAAAGACACAAAGAAACACTGCTTTAATGTAAATGGAGAAACAATAAAGCTAAATTCTTTTTGTAGCAGCTGTGTGACAGTCAGATAGTAGTGTAAAGAGATGGTTCGAAATAGCAACTATTCCTTTTTTGGAGGAAGTAAGAAAAAAACAATATTCTCCACTCCGGAGGATGCTCCGGCAGAGTCGATATTGGAAACAAAAAGAGCCGCTCGCACTTTCAGAGAAATCAGCTCAACAAATCAATTTATTTTAGTCATTAAAAAAGGCATTTCATTTGTCGATGAACAGAATGTCCCCTCCGCTGAATTGAGTGACCATTTGCAAGATAGATTTTCTGTTTCCCGAGCCATTTTGTTGATTCCAACCCATTAAATCTCAAGTTGTGTTTTCTCCTGCCATTAAAATCACAGAGCCCCTGCTAGTTCCCCCAATTCTTCCTGATAGACTGTTCAATAAGTTAATGTTGCCAGGAACCTAATGTAATTCCAGCCAGTATGAGCAGAGTTTTGGCTAATGTTGCTTTGCAATAAAACTTTGTTCCAAGACATTGGAACTGAATCACCAGCAGCTTAAAAGGGGTCTCGGACCCCTCAATGGTGCAACACTTCTAAGTATACGCGTTTAATTTGATCTATTGTGAACAGAAAGGCCTCACTGTGACGCATTGTTGGGAGAGAGTAGAGGAGTGACAGGGGGAAAAGATTGCCATTTATCACATTGAACTTCGGTTTAATTTAATTCCTCTCAACTTTATTGTCATTCTTCTCAACTTCAGTCATTCTGCTTTACTCAAGTGCACAATGAGACAAGAAATAACTTTGAGTGCAGTGAAGCAAGTGAGAGTGGAATGAAAACAGAAAAATAAACGGCACAAAACTAGAGAAGGAGACAAAACATTGGAATTAAAATAGTGCGAAAGTAACTGGAGCATAGCATTTCATAATAACAGTAATACCACATCCAGGATATAGCTATTAAGGGCCGGGTGAATATATGGAATATAAATGTTGCATTTAATACTTAATGCAAACATTTTTTTTTTTGTCAAAAATAAATTGGTCTTGCAATACAAACTGATGATGGACTTATTCAGTATACTCTGAGGGGGATATTCAAAATGGAGCAGATAACTGAGTGTGACATTAAAGCCTGAGGAAACTCGTTTAACATATTAAAAAAGTAATATTAAGAAGAGGAATATTGCCCTAATCTCCTGTTAGTCTGGGGCTGTTACACAGTTGTATATGTGACTGTTCTGCCTCACACAGCAGCAGACAGTCATGTGTTCTTTTGAGGTAGCACACATGACTTTCCAGCAAAGCAGTAAAACCCCAACTCGCCACATCTTGGGATAAAAGTGCCAATCGATTAAAAAACAAAACCAAAAAAAAACAGATGAATATGAAACACAATCCTGAGAGTGTTACCTGGAGTGGAGTCTCCCTCTGATTGTTCTGAGGGGCTTGTTTTCTGTCTGGAAAATGTGTTTTTGCGCCGCCTGAAATAACAAGGACCTGTCTTGTGCTGTCACTTGGCACTCGTGTCTCTGTCACTTTGTACATCTTCACAAAACTTTTTGAAAAGCGTATTTCTCTGTGTACGGCGGCGCTGTGAACCAATACCTGTGCAACGAAAGGAAGAAAGCCACACTGACTGAAGTTTGAAAAAGAAAGGCAGTGGGGGGAAAAAAAGAAAAAAACTCAACAACATTTCTGAAAGAGCTGTTTGTCCTTGTAGAGGAGAGACAACAAAAGAGGAAAGCAGAGGAAACGTGTGTGTATTCGTGTATGTCCATCTTTAAGAGCCTGTGTGTGTGTTTGTGTGTGTTTTTAATGCCCGTGACATTGCGCAAGGACGGTCCTATCTCGCTCGGCTGAAGTGTGATTTCCTGTGTAGGAACGGCCACATACGGAAAACCAAACCCTCGCACTGTATTGTCGAGGGACAATAGCCTCCCTGCTCGCCTTTCAAATTCAAATTCCCAAAGCTCTCTTGTCCATCACTCTGACAAAACTTTGGATATAGCCGAGAGATATTGAGGCTTAAAGAATTGCGGCGGCGACAAGGAACTCTTTCTTCACATGGGAGGAAATATGCCATCTGACTTGTACACAGGCATGCTCATTTTGTTTCCCGGAATGACTTAGGATATGAGCTTGTACATTGGCTCCAATCCATTGGGGAGCCTTAGGCTTCCTGGATGAGGACTATTTGAATTGCAGAGCAGCTTTCTCAGCTGTGTTTGTGAGTTTGCCGTCTTTGGAGGTCAGTCAGTCCACTCGGCAGTATAGCAGAAACATTTTAGTTATTGTCCTTCTTTGCACTTGAATGTTTTATCAAAACATTTGTCTCCACATTTACTGTAAAAGCATCTGCAAAAGCAAAGGTCTGAATTGGCTCAATATTATTGACAAGGTGGCTGCTACAGTCGTAACATGTTCTAAAGTGCAGACAGCTTTCAACATGCTTTATATGCTGTGTGCTTTTGTGTGATTTTTAAAAAAAATGCTAAAAAAAAAGACAAGCTCATTCAGCAGAAGTGGTTTACTGCTTTAACACATAATGCGATTTGGAACATAAAAATGTACAGCGAGTTTTCAGCGAGCTTTTTCGCCTCAAGTTTTTGCAAGTGGCGGCTTGGCCTAATAGGTTGGGAGATCGCTCCAGTGTTAATAGATAACAGGCTGGCTCTGTACAATAAGCGAGAGGCCTTAAGCAAGGCACAAGAGCCCAGCCTGCTTAGTCATTGTCAGACGTGCAGCCGAGGCGCTGCCTTGGGATACTGCATCGCATAATCCACCAGGACTAACAGGCCATTATGCAGTGTAATGTCCTGTCATAACCTAGGTGACCGGCCGTGGGATCGTGATGAGGTATCTCATTTGGATGCCAGCTACTGGGTGATATCTTCTCCAGATAACAATGCCAGGAATTTCCCACCAAAGCACCATGCTTGGAGGTTAGTGCGGCGTCAAAGGGGCGAAAAGCACCTGCTTATCTTCCGTGACTGAAATCCTGATGATGATGATGAGTCATTAAAAAAGAAGTAAAAATGAACAAATTAACCAAAAAGCCCTAGAAAAAAAACAAGCTTCTGCCGCCACGTCCTCCAGTCCTCGCTCTCCCTCTGGAGCATTATCGGCCAACTGTGCATCATCAGGCAGCGCGCATCCCGCAGCCCTCCACTGGCTGGGAAATTACATCAGTCGTTCTCCACATTGCTCCCTCACCACCAAGATCTGTGGCAGAATAAGGCTGGAGCTAAAAACAGCCTTCGCTCTGTGGACTATTCTGGTGCTCTGATTTCCAAAATCACCGTTGGACCATCACTGATATCCCCATGCACACACTTCACCTTCAAACACCTCCAAGCTCTCACCGAGGTCCTCCTGAGTTGGGTTATAGTAGAAAAGTGGTGGTTTACAATATGTTTTTATGGAGAGCTATGATAAGAGATAGTGTGAGCAGCACTAACAGTCTGTTCATCGTGTGTATTCACAGATTTGTTATCTTGCTTGCTTATTTTTAATTAGATACCTTCTGATTTTACTAAAATTTTATACATGTCATGTTGTCAAAACTCTTGTCAGGCTACTGATGTTTAAACATTTGAGAGGTTTGGGCTTAATTTTAAACAAGAAGCAAAAAATATCATTTGAACTGAAGAAAATAAAACCTGGCATTCTATATCTAAGTTAAAAATAAAATTTTATTAAAAAGTATTAGAAAACAAGCACATACAGAAGAAAATCCCTCAGCAACAACTATGCTGATGCAGCGTTAAATTTTAGACTCACATGCAGTGCTGCCTGTACAGTGAGAGTGTGTCTGGTGTATTTCTTTAGCAGGATAACATGAAGTCTGATCTGTCAAATCGATAACGCACCATATTTATCACAGCAGCTTACACACACACACGCACACATTTCAGGTAATCTAGTAGAGGTAGCATTAACCTTCTACTGAAGTTCTCTGTACTTTTTTTTTCCCACACACACACACATTCCTCCCATGCAGGGAAAAAAACCTATATGTCAAGACATATACGTTACACGCGCAGTGATGAATTGAGGCAGGGCTGTTCTATCACTCACACGCTGCAAAGGTTGTTTTCTAATCTCGAAAGAGTGTGTGTTTGTGTCTATGTGCGAGCGCTGAGGGGAACGACACAATTTGAAGCGCATATCTCCGTCCCCGCTATTGTTTTTCTTCACTTTCCCTCTGCTCAGCAGACTTTCCGAGGTTACCTCTAATCCTAAACTAATAACCAGACAAACTCAGTGCACGGAATTGCTTTTGTAGTCAAACATGTGTACCATGAGATAACGCAAAGCCATTCACACGCATTTAGTGACGCATGTTTGTTCAGAATAATTCACTGAGCAGAAATTATCGGTGCCCTGATACACCTGTATTAAAATATTATATCACGTCTTGATTTAGCAGTCAAATTTAACTTAAAAGCTCCAAAGAGAAGAAGAAAAAAAAACAACTTCCCTGTCTCCTTCAGCCTTGTTCCACATGCTTCCACATGCCCTGTCAGTGTCCTTTAATGGAAGCTGCACTTTCTATAGATGAAGCTTACAGTATGGCCCTGGTTATCCATGTGAGAATGTGTAGGGGATTTAGGCTTCTTATCACTGTCGACCAGCATTGCCGAAACCCACCCGATCCCCGCGTCTCGCACCCTCGCGAACACACACACACGCTCGCGCTCACATGACAGCCCAACACGTTCATGATGGCGAAGAGAGCATATAGCGTGATATTAATTTGGACTGAACGCACTTGCTGTCATCCCTGAAGACGAGCGTGCACATCTGTGTGTTTGTGTGTGTGCATGACAGGTGTGTTCGTGTTTGTGTGTATATCTGTGTGCATCGGTATTTGTGTGTTTGGTGGAAAGAAACCCAACAAGGTGTTTTTTCATCAGCGAGAGGTGGGTGCAGGGCTATAATTAGTGATAGCTGTCATTGTAAATTAACTGTTAAGCCTCTAAACTGTCAAAACATAACTTTCCCAGACACAAAGATGAGGTCTTCATATACTATAAAACAGAAAATGACATCAAATTCTATTTCACAAGCTTGAACTAGATCATTTTTGCATATTTGCTTGATAAATGACAAACAATTGAAAATCTAGCAAATCACCTCTATCAATTATTATTTTGTCATTTGACCAAATGTTGCAGTACTTGGTGGCTTCTTCTCCATACTTTCTCTCAACTCTTTAAGTGTCTCATTCGTATGTGTTCAAGATTTGTGTGCGCCTGTGTGTGATTATACTGCGTGTGTGTTTGTGGTGTGTGTTTTCATGAGAGGGGACGAGACAAAGATTCTCTTTGGCAGTAAAAGCTTTGTTGCAACATGGACACAGAGGACAGAGCACAATATTAAAGTGGCTCCAGCTTAACTCTTTCATATTGATTTTCTCTTTTTGTCAATCTGCCCACTGTCTGATGCTGTTTGTCTGCACTGGTCTTTGTCTGACCACCCATTTGTTTTCTCAGCATCTGAGCTGCGTGACTCTGCATCAAGTGTGTTTTTCAGAGACTATTTTTTCTTTTTTTGTGGCATTTTTATGTAGCAGTGTCGGATTAAGTTTAAAAAAACACACAAAAAACATGACATAGTTTCTGATAGTCACCACTAAAGGTCCAAACGTGGCAACTTTCTACTCATCAAAACACCTCTTTTTAGTAAATATTTTGAAGCAACGTGTTCTTTTCTTCTTAGGTTTTTGTATTTTATGTAAGTTTTGCTACCACTGCTGCACCTCTGCCAGTCTTAGAGTAAACACTGTGGTCCTACTTAAAATGAATCTAAGACACAACTGGAACAATTAACCCTTACATAACAAAAAAACAAAAAAGCTTTCTGGTCAACACCGAAAGAGATGAAAACATGATTTCAATTATATGAAATCTCAAACTAGCACGCAAAGTACTGTTGTTAAAGTTAAATTAAAGGGTGAGTTAGCTTTTTAATGGATTCAGAGAGAGCTCTTTCTCATAATTATGCAACATCAGCTGTTGTTAACTTGTGGCTGGTCAGATATCTTCCAGTTCAATGTGATGTTCAGTGGATTTTTTTTTTTTTTTTTGTGGAGTTACTTGCCATTGAGACAGCTGTAGGCCGGATCTGGTCTGTGGTAACAATTTCAGCCTTTTTCATGTGTAAATTCAGCCATAAAATGCTTTCGCCTTCTCTCCCCTCTCCCCTATCGACATGCACTACATCTGCCTCCACCTTTTCCACCCTTCTGTCATCCTTTTCTTTGCCTCTCATATATTAAATTCATTTCTCTCAGAAGGTCAAGGGGTCCTTCAGGAGAGAGGTCCCAGGTTTAATCCCTGACTTTTACACGCTCTCACATCCACTTGAAATACAATAATAGAACCGATACAATAACAGCCATGAAAAACTGGAGCGCAGATATCTTATGGATACTTTGACATTTAGAAGCAACAGTTCTGATGGGCAATTTCTTGACTCTGACTCATAGTGTCCTCGGTGCAAACTGCCCCTCTTAACCGCCACAGCCATAATAGAAACAGAACACATACATTTTACACAACAGGAGAATGCTTTTGTCTCTCTGGAGTGCCTCCCAAATTGAAGCAATTTGTGTGCACACACAGCATCGGCACGCACATTCATTGTGGCTAACGCTGTCAGTCAGATGTGTAAAAGCAGAACAATAAGCTCTCTTTTGCCACGGTGGTTAAAATGATGAAATTTGCTTCAAAAATACTGCCACATAATACTCATGCATGTCACACCTGCCTCTTTTTTTTTAAAAAAAAAAACAAGTGTTTACAGCCTTTAAGGCTTATTTCACAGGAAATTTCAGCTTAGATCAGGGCGTTTAAGTCTGTCAAGTTTGAGAACCAAAATTTAAAAAATCTATATTTAAACAAGCCTTTGGCAGTTTTCAAGCTGTTAATTAACTTTAACTTTTAACAAACTATTAAATATGCACAACTTAATTCTAAAGTGAAATACTGGGAAGGGCTACTGTTAAGTTGCTGAAGATGAAGAATGCAATGTGCTCAAGTGTCCTCGTGTGATCAAAGAATGCGCTTGCACTCCCGCCTATAGAAGAAAGGTAAAGCATGTAGGCTCATATGTACTCAGGAGGATGGAAATGTTGACTATGCTTTTCCTTCAACAAGCACTGATGACATGAATGCTCCTGTCTTCAGCTAAGGGTTGAAGACATGTACACTCATGCCTTCTTCAATATCAAGATACAGCGTGCAAATGCCTTTCAACGGAGGGAGTGTGCATGCCCAGGCTTTTACGCAAATAGCCAAGTTTAAGGGAAAAAAAATGGTGTTGTGTAGTGTACACATCAAGAAGGTCACCTGTTGTGATGACATCTTTTCTTGGTAAATGCAGTCGGACATAGATCAGCCAAACAAAGAAATTCCCATCAGGCTGTTTTTGACCGGATCACAGTTGTGGTTAAATTTTAATAACCAGAAAATATCACAGGATACCTATGACGCTTGTGTTTGTTTGAGATCTGTGAAGTTTAAACTTAGCTTTAGCTAGCGAGCTTTGAGCAAAGATCATAGAGAGGATCAATAGCTTTGCTTCTCTTATTGAAACGTCTTTATATTTCGCTAGAATGTTGATGTCCGTCTCAGCCAGCTGCAGGAGGAGGAAAAAGAGAGAACTTTGGAGTAATGTTAACTGAGGTAAAGCCTTAGCTTGTGAATCTAAGGGGCAGCTGCAAGGGGGGGGAGACAGGGAGACTGCAAACACGACTAAAACCGCACAGAATCTATAAAGGTCTGAGGAGAAGTCTCAGGTGAGAGGGGAAAGAGAGGCGGACCGCAGAGTGCCAGCCTCCAACGCGGCAAGGAGGGGAGGAGGACAGAGCGCCGTTATCCCCTCCGGAAAGACGGCTCGAACGTCAGCGTGCCTCCGTGAAGGTAAACATCTCGCCACCTGCCTCATTAACAGTGTGCAGTACGTCCTCTGCTCCCTCTAACCTCGAGGATGAACTCAGCGAGCAGAGCTACCGATGGAGGACAGGTTAAACGTGTACACTCATGTCTTACTTGTGTTTTCAGTAAGAAGGTAACAGGTAGAAAACGGTATAGAAACTGTGTGTGTGTGTGTGTGTGTGTGTGTGTGTGTGTGTGTGAGTGAGAGAGTGAGAAGGGAAGTCTGTTTTGAATGAGTGGAGAGTTTTTGGGCAG
>JAOXYL010000042.1:4792074-4805013 GCA_028564955.1 Terapon puta
TGTGTGTGTGTGTGTGTGTGTGAGTGAGAGAGTGAGAAGGGAAGTCTGTTTTGAATGAGTGGAGAGTTTTTGGGCAGACGGAGAGGCCAAGCTACTGGAATGTCAACAAGCCGGGGAGAAGGCTCTGTCTACGCATGTGGGCAAAGTTACGCACGCACACACACACACACACACACATACACACACACACACACACACACACAGAAGGACACACTTATGCACACTTTGTTATATGAGCTCATGCACACAGGAACAAACAAATATAGTGGATGTGGAGAAAGTCTTACACACTGCCGTATGGATGTGTGCAAGGACACGTCGATCTCTGTGTAAATACAAAAATGCACATGTGAAGCACACACACGCATACACACACAGATGCACCCCCCCCCCTGTGCTGATACCCTGTTTGGAGCTGCGATGAGCCGTGTAAAATGAAGAGCAAACATACCTGGATGTCATTATAGTTCGACTTCAGACAGGCTTACTGCCGGAGCAGAAGGGCCTATAACTAACCTCGTGGTTGTGTGCGTGCATGTGTTTTTTATTTGTGCAAGTCTCCACACTTACAGTATTTGTCTTCGCATGAATATGTGCCAGTGGCTGAGTGCGCTGATGTTTGTGTGAATGTCCGATCAGCATATATAGCAGGTTTTTATACCGTGCGTCTGAGGAAATACATTTTCAGACCGTCATACATTTATATAGAAGCACACAGAGATGCCGTCTTTCTTTTCCCCTCCCTTTCTTTCTTCGTTTCTTAAAGAGCCCTCACTTCACACACTCATCCATAACATGTGTTTTGACGTTCCCTCTAAGCGCCAACAAAGCCTCTTAATTCCCATTCTTCATTTGGTTGCGCTGTTGTTACAGCTCTTGACAATTCAGCATTTTTGTGGTTTCAGTCTGCGGCAAAAAGGCCGACCTGTCTGTGGTTACGTGTGTGTGTGTTTGAGTGTGTGGGTGTGTGCCTATCACACAGAGAGACAATGAGGATACAAATGAAGGTTAATTTGGGAAGGAGATCTTGTTTGTATATATTGGTTGCGCTGAGGCAGTAATCAAGACAATGACGATGATGATAGTTGCTCCCGCTCTTTGAAGTTCTTACTTATTACAATCAAAACATTAAAAAAGACAGCAGCACAAACCTGGGCTCTAACTATGTTCAGCACCGGTGAGAGAAAGAAGGAAAAAAAAAGAAGAAATGACTGACTTTACACTAAGGTAGAAGTCCTATCGATTCTGCCGGTTCATTCCACTTGTTATTGACCGTCTGTCCTGCACTGTTTCAACGAAGCTGCAGCCCACGTACTGTACAAGTTATATTTAGCTTCATCACAGAACATATCTGTATTAATTCCCATCATTCTTAATAATAAGACAGAGATACAAATATTTTACATTCAAGAGGAAAAGTTCAGACTTTCGATTATAGGACTCCCATTCCCCCATCCGACGAGGAGATCATTCGCATTGATTCAAACCCACCTGGACTGAGGTAAAAGCAGACAAAATTGCCTTTTTCCTGAATACCTCTGCATGTGTGAGTGTGTCCCGTGTGTGATGCTGTGAACGCAGGTCTGCTTCTTTAGATAGAGGGATGTTTTTGTACATTTCTACACACGCATTGGCTCCGCAGCAGATACATTCCGGAAAGAAAAACATTTTGTACAGATATCGGAGCCTCGGTACGAGTCTACAAATGTATTACATGGACCCATGTATAAACAGACACACTGCATCCATCTAGACAAACCGACACGCAGCTACAAAACACACATCTTTCGTTTTGTCTCTTTCTCCATACTGTGCGTGTGGGCTGTGTGTGCCTACGGCTTAGAGCTGCTTTCTTTTCTCCCCGGTGAGTGTGTGTGTGTGTACAAGTGTGTAAGAGGCCTGAACTGCTGGTCCATGCTAAAGCACACACACACACACACACACACATACTCAACCACAGACGTATGTTTCACAAACATTTTATCTCCTCTAAATTGTATTCTGATTTTCATCAGTGACGTGATTAGGTGAACAAAATGCTCTTTTAGTATTGTTTAGGAGGCAGACTTTGATCTTCTGATTGCTATAGTTATGGTCATTATTCCTAATCATCATTATAACCTACTGGATTAATTAACCCACATTCCTTTGAACTCTGAAAAGCTCACACAATGGAACGAGCGCTCTTCACTCTGTGTCAACTCTGTCTTTGAAGTCAAGAGTATTCATGAGAGCTACTGGAACGAGAGGGGCGGATTGTCGGGGAAAATTATTCGCCAATAATGATTTTCATCGCGGCAACTGTTACGTTCAGCATCGTTAGTCTTCCTCTGACAAGCGACGAGCGTGAAACTGTAAGTAAACTTGAGCATCAAGGACAGAGGAACAACACTGCGGGCTCTGCTCCAGTTCAGATAAATCTGTGTGCGTGCACCGCCGGGCTCCTCTAAAGTTATTTGCTTTACGCCATTTCCCCCCCCCCCTCCTCGGTCCTTCATGGCATGCCAGCCGAAACTCGGGAGAGGGAGCGGTAATCTTTGCGTTCTCGGCTGCTCGGATTACAGATGCGACGATGTATTTTGCAGCCGCTGAACTTGACAGCGGTTCTTTTCCCATCACACCTCGCTTGTTGTGCGTCTGAGTGCACTTACAGCAGCACCAAGAGACAAAGGGAGCAGGTGGACACGCACATATTGAAGTATGTGGGCGTGTGTGTGTGTGTGTGGGTGTGTGTCTCTCTGGGATGTTGTGCGTTGTCAGCTGTATGTGGCTGTTACATTTCCACAGTCACACATGATTGATTGCAGCTTCAGAGCTACTCATGTGCGGGTCCCTCGCTACCTAGCCATGCTTGGAAAACAGTCACACCGCCGACGCTGGAAGCACGCGGCCATGGAAAAAAAATCATTCTTGAATTTCTCTGAAGCTCTGTGGCGACAGGGAAATAGCCTCGAGTCCCACTTGGCACGGTGGTCCTTTGATCGCTCACTCAAATAACAATGAAAATGATGCTGGAAGCTCCACTGTTGTGCGGCGGAGTTGCACCCGCGCTCCATTTAGCTGCCGTAGCAACAGCTTGGCGGGCCAGGCTGATTGCTGTTCCAAGTGTTGGGTGATTGATGGCTCTGTGGCAGCTACCGCTCACTGGAGTTCAGCAGCAGGACAGGAATAACTTATACGCTTTCCATATGCAAAGATGTGCTGTTTTATAATATACACATGCATTACTTTTTCATCTATGCTTTTCCTGTATTTTGCCGATTATTGATACTCATATGAAATACTTCAAACACCAGATTTTACATGTTTCCTGCTCTGCAAGGACACCAGTCATCTTGAATATGAATTCTTTCAGTGCCACCTCCTTCCCTTCTGTTGCTAGCTACTTCTTATATAGCAATCTGTAGAGTTTCACACTTAGAAATGACGCCCCGATATTATATTTGCAAGATTTAACTCTGTACTTTCATTCTTTGTGAAACATTTCATCTTTTCTAAGTCAAGTAAGAGGTCACGGTCAGTCCTAAAACTCCCTTATTTCTTACTACTATTGCACCAAGTGGTTTTAGCACCATTGTGTTGTATCAAACTGAACTGCTGATGAAGGTTTAGTACATATTTTGAATTACACTACGCTGGGTATCTCATCTTGCAAAAAAACACTTCAGCAGACTCCTCTCTAGAGACTTGGACATTTGCCTTTATGAGATGCCATGCTGTGTGTTGAAATAATTTCACAGCAAAGCATTAAACAAATTATGACACCACACTCTTAATGCAATTGATAGTCGAAAATTAAAACAAATTATGAGACTGTTTCGAATTGAACGGAATTGATACTGTAGCAGCATAAATCCACTATACGTACATTCATAAAAAGCAATGTAATATTTCTTCCTCATAAAATTGACATGAAGCATTTTGAAAATGAACTCCTCTTTAGTTACAAATGAGTCCAAATAGCTGTCAACAATGTGTTAAAATCGACTTGGCGAGCCAAATGATAGCACTTTAACAACGAATATAGCCGGCCTGGACTCTGCACTAGAGTGATGGCAGCAGATTTTAAAGGTGAAAAAAGACTCAACGTTTTTCATCAACCTTTTTCATAATTGGAGCCATCATAACTTTTTATCGCGTGGCGAGACACATTTAGTTCCCGTCAAGAGTTTTTCACATTCCCCTGCCACTGCAGTTCCTTTGTCAAGGTCACGGTGTATTTGCACAGTGTGCCCGTGATGAAGGCCGTAATTTCTGCTGATATTATCTTGGAACCCAGGAATATTGTCATATATTACAGTCCATTAATTAAAGCGGCCATTTCTCCATCCATCCCTCTCTTCTCATCTCTCCCTCTGAAACCCTTCCCTCCTTTATCTCCCCCTTTACCCACTTATCACTTTATACTTTTTTCTTATCCCCTTGTTAACTTCCTCCGTGACCCCTCTCATATGCCTTTTACTCCTTTCCTTTCGCCCCCCCTTTTGCTCTCCTGTTATTTCCCTCTCTGTCCCTCTCTATTCTCTTTTTAATCATGCCTATCTCCTTGTACTTTCCTCTTCTCTTTATCTTTTTACTCGCACTGTTTCATCTCTGTCTGTATTCCCCCATTGGTTTAATAAATGAGGGCCCTGGTATTAGCACTGACCTTCAGAGTTTGGCTCTCTGGGATGGCTGAAGGTGATGTTAGCCATGTTATTAAACAATAAGATTAGGATTGCAAGGGAGGTTTCTGCAGGCTCATGATGTGTGATAATCATTATTGGACAGTTTTGCCGAAAGGGGAGCGAGAAAACATATTCATTAGAATCTGACTTCCTTATAAAAGTAGATAATAACAATCCCATCCCCTTCATCTGCTTTTTTTGGCTTGTTTTTTTTTTTTTTATTCACAGAATCGTATTTACATATCTGTTCGCTTTGGAATGGCACCAAAATAATTATGGGTGGGAGTATTCATTCATATCTCAGTCGCGAGGAAGCCTTGGCTCCTGCACGTCTTCCAAAACCAAACAATTACAGTCTGCCGTGAGCCGAGGCTGCCAGCCTGGTTAGAGGCAGCGTCACCAACGTCATGGCCGGTCAACTCAATGTAAATTAGATGTTTAAATTTGGTTCTTTTGCTGATGTGGCGATGAAATCCTGGCGATGAAACACACCCCGTGATGGATTTCCTACCTCATGTCTCTCATGACATAGTGGGAGGAGTTGAGACCAGCGGCTGCCTGGATGGCAAATCAGTCTGAAAACCTACGGTGTAATTTGGGAAATAGTCCGCAGTAATATATAAGCGCAGTACCCCACACTGCATAATGAATGAAGGCCACGTTGTACTTGGTTTTGAGGAGAACTCACAATGAAGGCTTTTCTGGGTTTTTATGTGCTTGTGAATTCTTAACCGTGTCCTCCTGCAGCAGGAGACGTCACTTTGGAAAACAACGAATATGTGGCATTTGTTGTTAAAGTTGAACACTTGAGACAACAAGTGTGATCCTCGAAGACAAAAAAAACAAGCCGATTAAGACGGAACAAGAAGCCAGACATGGTGACTTGGTCTGAAACCTGTCCAGACAAACAGATGAAGCAGGGTGCAGTCATTTCTCTCCCACCGCTCGCTGTTTTTCTCCCTCCGCCACGCAAAAAACCTACAGATGTTTCTGATCAAAGCAGCGTTATCCAGCTGTCCCACTCCTTTTCTCCCCTTCTCCCCGTAGCCGACTCTCAGGAATCCTTCTTCCATTCCTCATTTCATGACCTCTCTAATCCAGGCTTGTAAAATATTAACTGCCCCGCTCGCTCTCAACAATTCGTCCTCCCTCCTGTGCTGTCCCCCTTTCCCTCGAACTCCCCTTCATCTTCCACTCCATCTCTCGTTCTCGCTCTCTCTCTCTTTCTCCCTCCGCTTTTTCCTCTGTGTTTGCACTCCCTCTTATCTTCCCTGCTTCCATGTTCCTCCCAGAACATAGACATCTACAATGTGAAGTATCAATTAACCCCGTTGCCTGCAAATCTTTCTGTCTTTTCCAGTGGCTTCCGCAAGCCAGATGATGAGGGTGATCAGACCGACACACACACAGTACGCAGCACTGTACGTCTACATGTGTGGTGGGGCCGAGATAAGATGGCAGGAAACAGGAAGTTGATTTATTTGAGCATTGGTGCCCTGACTCATGCACACACATGCACAGAAAACACACACACACAAACACTTAAACAGCTGCAGCTGCCTCAGTGCTCACATGAAAGGAGAGGCAAATGCGAGATAGAGAGAGAGAGAAAGAGAGAGAGAGAGAGAGAGAGTGAATGTTAATCTCTCTGTGGGAAAGAGAGACAGGAGAGGATAAAGTGATAACTTAATTCCAAGATGTTTGCAGAGGAAGTGTATGTGTGAGAGCGCGTGTGTGGGTGGATGCAGAAGTGTGTGTGTGTGTGTGTGTGTGTGTGCATGCTTCCACCCAAGTTTGTTTTTTGGCGCCTGTGTGGCCTCTGCGAGTGTGTGAGCGCATACTACTTTTGGCCCTCCATCTCCCGAGCATCTGTATGAGTGTATTAATATGTGCACGACCGTGAAAGTGTCAACGGCGGTTTATTGCGACGCTTATTATGTCATACAGCAGTTAATCGGATCTCTGTCTTATAAATCGCTGGGGGAATTTAGCATTTTGCTGTGTCATGCCTCGCAGAAACATCAGAGGAACCTGACTAACCAGCTCCGCCACATGCTGACTGAGGCAGAAAAAGTCTTTTGGGTTGTTGAAAAAAAAAAAAAAGGATTATTAGAAAAGTGAAAAGTGAAAATGTACCCATGTGAATTATTTTCACGTTTCAGCCTCCACTTATGCACAACAGTATAAGAGAATTAAATGAAGATTAATTACCTGGCCTGCAAGTCATGATTATTTTCCATCAATTCCTCAATTCCTTTTTGATAATTGATGAGCACTCAGTGTATAAAAATCCCAGTTTCACACAACCCCACCACCTCTCCAGAATACAAGTACATGTGATAAAAGTGGGTGTTTTTTTAAGACACCCACAGAGGTGTTTTGGCTGATGGGACTGCTGCTCAGCACTGTTTAACAGATAGATATACAGACCTGTTGGTAGGCTGGTAGGTAGATGGATTGATATTACAGGTACCAGAAAGACAGTAACTGACACTTACTTTCATTATTGGGTCATTTTTAGATCATTGAACTAATCAGTACATGGTTTTTAAAAAAGAGAGACAGAAAAATGGCCATTTCAAGCTTCCAGAGCCCAAAATATATTTGCAGTTTGTGTAGGCAGTCAGTAAATGTGAATTTTCGGTGATACCAAAAGAACAAAAAGGACAAATCCAGTTGAAACCATCAAGCTTTTGGTATTTTCTTCTATTAATAATCCACCTCCCTCACAGAAGATACTTTGACTAGTTGCTTTAGGAAAATCACAGATGTTACTTTAACATTAGTAATGGCTCAGCGCTGTTCAGGTGTCCCACTAAGTCGTGGCAGTGTGGCAGTGAGTCAGCGTGCACGTAACCGGGACCTCGAAGCCGAAGCAACCAAATGGAATTCAGCTGTCGTTAAGTTTATTATTTACACCTGTGCTTTTTATCTCCCTGTGAAAAAGGTCTGTTTCCAACACAGCTCTGCCCATCTCCAGTCTGAGCAGGGGCCCAATCAACAGAATAACTAAAAACACCTGCAAATTACAACTATGCACATTGAACTAATGGAGCTCACGCTCACACAGTTAGAAGGCACGCTCTCAGCGCCAAATTACTTTACGGTGCCTCACATCCACACAAAAACAAGTGAACACAGGAACAGTATTTGTTTGTTTGATCCTATCTATAGGAAACACTTGTAGCTTCAATAAGACTTGTTTGTATTGTGTTTGCACAGCAAACAAACAACTTGGCTGTAGCCAATAAGAACTCCCCCGAGCGTAGCTCTGTAAATAAACGTGTGTTGCAGCCAAGAGGGTCACGAGGCCACATCCACCTTTGAAATGTATTAAGCTTTCATTGGGCCGACTCTCATTACAAAACATTTTTTCAGACACAAGGCAGACGGTGATGAGACAAAGTCATACAAAATGAGCATGAGAGTAAGCCTTTATGCTGCACACATTTTTTTTTTTGTTGGCCTGTCTCCGGTCAATATTTTTAACCACATCATTAAAGCCTAACCTTCTGACTTTTGCCGGTATTATTTTATTATTTCGGCTTCAGAGCTTCACTATTGAATTCAAACAAAAGCATTTTTGAGCTAGCAAAAAAATATTTGCAAGGAAATAATAAATATGTATTGCTTAAGGGTGCATAATGATGTGAAATAATTGTGGAAATTATTTTGATAGCTGAGTGGCTGTGCTCACGAGGCAATGAAAAGTCAAGTCAAGGCCAAAGCTGGGGGAGAGGCGGTGGATCAGAGGCCCTGAGCAACAGCCCAATCAGACGTGAATAACCCGTGTGTGATCCCATAAATCATTTGTTTCTTCTGCTTGCTCTACCTCTCTGGACCAAAGACAGCAGTGCGTTTCTTATCTGACCTGTAACTCAGCTGTAGCATTTCTAATTACTGTATGCTGTTCTCTGATGGGATAACAAAATATTAATACATACAGTTTGTGATTTTAAGATGAAAATAATTTATAATTTAATTTAGTAAATGTAATAATTTAATAAATTTGTATTTATTTAAAATATTTCATTTACCAGAGGTCTGAAATTCTTATTATGTTGAATAGAGAGTGAACAGAATTACAATTTTCAATTAAAGTGAAGAAAAAAATAGTCTCTCTGTCAAGAAAATAAGATCGATAACTGCAGCTCTTCCAATCACTGTTTGGCTGTGATCATTTTATTTCTCTGTATCGGTAACTGTGCCCAGGCACCGTCAACATGTGCAGCCACTGGGTGAAAAAATTTTGATCTTCTAAACCTAAACTGATAATTCTCCTGGGCTTTATCTCTGTGTGTCAGCCAATCCAATATTTTACTGTTGGACTTTCAAAAGGCACGGCTCCCCTTAGGCATACAAATGTGATTCACTGATAACTGTGCGAGTGAGTTACAGCCCGGCTGGAAAGCGACACGGTCTGATATCTACATGCCAATGAATCCACAAGGAGGGCCACACACACGCGCACGCATTGTCACAGATGAACCTTCACACACGCTGTGACACTAAAACACACGCGCACAAAGCACGCGCTGTCACGGACACACGAACGCAGGGAACATAACACTTTGAGAGGGTAAATCAGAATACCAGCGCTGAACTTCGGTTTCATTTCACGCCTCTGTTGTGGGGTCGGATCATAACTTAGAGCTGGTTACTCTGGCAAACACATTTTAAACACACATGCACGCACTCACCGACAAGTGGAATCATAGATGCAGAATGATACTCTGTAAATTGAAATGCACACGCAGACTCACACAGCTGGTTTCTCATAATCAAAATCAGTATTCTCATCTCGTCTATGGCGTGTGTGGCTGTCAGAGGTATCTCGGTGTGTATACCTGTCTGGGTCTGTGGGAACGTTGGTCTGTGGAGCTGTGGGAGAATGTGTTGTGTGTGCACTGATGTTTCCGAAGCCGAGGTCCTGGCTTTTGCTCTGCTGCTGCTCCAGCCGAGAGGAAAATTCAAACTGAGCCCTCTGCAGGGAGTACGGAGAGATTGTTATTTCCTTCCACGATTTTAAAAAGTGTAGCAGCTCTGTAGAAATTTGCAGAGCGATGTTTGTCAGAAAACATCGTGTTTAAAGTTGCTGTACGGAGACTTTAAAAGTTCATCTTTTTTAAAAGGCTGTGCTCTCTGTTTTTCTTTTTCTAAGGGGTATGCTGTCTGTGAAACCACTGAAACAGACGACAGATGAATAACGAGTACTCTGACCATACAAACTAAAAGGGCCATTTTGTATTGATTCCTAAAATGGGAACCCGTGGCTGTTTTGTGATCTAACGCCTCTGTCAGCTGGACAGTATAATTTGTCAGCGCCTTTCAAAACGATCCATACGGCCATTACAGAAACGACCACCACTCAGCTTTTAGCGGAGTTAAGTTGCGATCGACTTATCTTTGCTTTATCAAAGTATTTAGAGCCTTTCGTTCAGTTCAGTAAGCCTTAAGCTAACTTCTTCCTCCGAGTCAGTGCCCTCACTTCATCAATAGACGTTTGATGGCGCTGCAGTGGGAAAGGCACAGGACTCTCCTGCTGGAAGGCGTTTGATGTTTGAACAAGTAATTCTCACAGTGTTTAATCAGCTAATCAAACAGCGGGGTGACTTGCTCTCGCGAATATCCTCTATGACACTTGGCTAATGGTAATTTGACCTTAATTGATCTGACTCCGTGAATTACAGTTAATCAAGGTGCAAAGGATGAAGACATGAATTTGTGCGAGTCCTTTTGTTCACGTTAAGCAAACAACACATTGATTCTCATGCGTCTCCAGCCTCCATGGCCGCTTTTCTCAACCGCCAATGTCAAAATTTTCCTCCCATTCACTCCCTCACCAGCTCGTTTCCATTCACCGTCTCTTGTTCTGCTTCTTGGCCCGTATGTATCTCACTTCCAAAGGTCACCATCAGCCGTTATCCAACTGTTCTGTATAACATTACGTTTATTAATACATAATCCAAATGTGGCTGTGTGTGCGCATATTTTTTTTATTGCACATGACATACGTATCCCCCATGGGTTTGTTGATGTGTATTTTAGCATTAATGTATACAGTGTTAATGCTCAGCTTCAGCATGTACATGTCTTGTGTCTGCAGCTCATCTCCTCTGTCTGTTTAGTAAACAGCCTGTGGACCCGTGTACTCAATCCATGGCCCCTGGGTTCATTATTCTTTAAATAGCCTCTGGACAGAGGTGTTTGCTTGTAATGTCCTGCAGGTCTTAGCACCAGTGACCTCACAACATTATGCCGGCTGTTTGTGGTTCTGCTCCGGGAAGACATCACAGCGCTGCATAAGAACTACAATACCCTCAGTGCCATGCAGAATCAATAAACTATGATATGAATAAAAACGGGCCGTCTAATGGCAAAACAATAGTCTTCCTGATAACGTCTGGAGCCCAGTGTTCCATGTTTTATTAGAATAACTGCTTATATGAAGTGGAGCTTTTTCTGCTAAAGCAAAATATTCCCACCCAAAACGTATAAATTTTAAATTCAACTCTCACCAAGGTCTTAACATTTCTGTGGATTCAGACATGACATATTTAGTATTTCTCTAAAACCTTGAAATAGTCATTTGAATTTTAAAGTAAAGTTGTTGTGTGCGAAAGCACACAGATGTATTTGATATGTAGGGACATGCCTCTGTACTTCAGTGTTGGACCTCACTGCCTTAAAAAAGAAAAGAAAAAGACTAAAACAAAGCAGTTAATCAGACAAGACCCACGTCAGGTACCACATTAGTAATGTGGGTAGTGCCCTTGCTTCTCTTTTCGCTGTCTGTCTTTTGTTTTTAATAGTTATTTTATCACAGGTATAACTCACTTGACTTCCTCTTTATCGAGGCGCACAATAACTGTTTAAATTGGAGAACAACTTAAGTTATCAGATCTACCGTGCCTCTGGGTGGGTCGTTTGTGAGGGTTCCTGTCAGTTGGCATAAACGTAAATAAGAGGAACAAAATAGAGCAAAAAATAGTACAATTGAAGCTTTGCGGAGGACATTGATGATTTTCATTCTCGTTTGGTAGGGAATAACAGTGGTCTAACACTGCTTACAACGCCCTGTCTATTGCCAAGAGATCAATAGCACTTGAGCTGAATGTCATTATGGTTATTAGGCCTGCTTGTCTGTATGGTGATGAGGCATGAGGACATTATGCAGAGTGGTGTGGGAGCCTGTGTGTGTGTGTGTGTGTGTGTGTGTGAGAGAGAGGGTGTACACGAGTGTACTCACAAGCGTATCCGCTCCGCGTTTCCACTGTTGCTATAAGGGGCATTATGCATGTGCGGCATGTGTGAGGAATACTCATGATAAGCGATATACCGCTGATGAATGCTGAAGTTTCGGTGGAATTCAGAGGGAGGGAGCCGCTTCAAGGTGAGAGGGAGAGAAAGTGATGGAGAGGGGAGAGGGAAAGGTGAGCGGAGAGATACACAGAGGGAGGACCAGATAAGGGAAACACAGGCAGCGAGAATAACTTACGGGAGGACCGACCAAGACAGAAAGAAAGGTGGAAATGAAATGCACCTGAATCACACAACTCAGCTGAGAGTCTCATATATTGGTCTTTGGATCATTAGGATTCACTGAGCCCGGTTACTCTCCGTTCAAAATAGACCTCTAAAGTTGGAAATATTCTTCATTTCCTTACGGTCAACAGATCCTGTGAAAAGATGAAAGCCAACAATGAAGCGATGCTGTTATCAAGAATTTCCTGTGCAGCCGAAGTGTGATAAAGCTTATTCCTCTGTGTCACGGAGCTCCGTTGTCGTCTAAAAACTATTAAAAACACATCAGTGAAGTGACTTTGTATAAATCCACAGCTGAAAATACAGCATCTATACCTTGTTGAGTTAACACTTAGAAACGATATATTTGTGACGTGCTCTCAGAGATCTACATTATCAGGAGGAACAGGTGGTCTTCAGCTCGAGGGTGGGGAAGTCAGAGGATATTGAGACTGATTTTGGACACGAAAGGTGTTTACAATATTTTTAAAAATGTGTCTTTGGAGTTTGAACTAAGTGACAATGAAGGACAGTGAAAAAAACAGAAAGGTGGAAGAAAAATAGAGACAGAGCAAACTAAATGGGAGAAATCGGGTGAGAAAGACGAGCTCATGACACCTTAAAAGTTCAAAGCAGGGTATGGGCAGAGGCAGATGGCAGGGAGGGAAGTAAGGAGCCGGGGTTGGAGGATGAGAGAGGAGGAGGAGGAGCTGAGGAGGAGAGTGTGAACTTTGAAACGAATGGGGGG
>JAOXYL010000042.1:4818599-4830328 GCA_028564955.1 Terapon puta
TGACACTTCTTTGTTTATGCCAACATTTGCAGCTGCATTTTTGTGTGTGCATGTGCTTGTTGTGTGTGTGTGTGTGTGTGTGTGTGTGTGTCTGCGTGCGTCAGTGGCTGTCACTGTGTGTTTTGTATGTGCGCCAAGAAGGTAAAGGCCTGTTCCCTCTTGATTAGTGTCCAGTGAAATAGAAATTTCTGGGCTGTCTCGGCCCTTTTACGATTCGGTGTGTGTGTGTGAGTGTGTGTGTGTTTGTGTGCGAGAGAGAGAGAGAGAGGAAAAGAGAGACTTTGACCAGAAAGTATTCCCCCTGGTTCAGTGTCCAGCAGTGAGGTTGAGCAGTTTGCTCCATTGACGTCAAGCAACTGAGGAATGGTCAGATATCCATGAAAACACGCTCACTGGCCACGTCTCTGTGTGTTTGTGTGCGTGTGGCTGCAAAAGAGATACAAATGTCAAATGTTTTGAGAGGTAAAGCCTTCCACTCCCGCTGACCCTTTCAACCAGCCCTGTCACATCCATTCAGTTTAACACATCACCGACCTCAAAAACCAAAACCTAAAGCATCCTGTCAAAGCACGGATGTAGAAACTCTTGACAAATATTTTCCTCGTCTCTCTGTCGCATGAATTGTCACATAGATACATACACATCGGCTGATCCCAGAGAATACTTTTGTCACTTGTTTTTCTCTCCTGTTCTTTCATAGTAATGGCAAATGAGCCAAATGTTATCAGGTGCGAAAACAGAAGAGATACATTGGTCTTGCTTGCTCGCTCTGGCAGTCCAAATAATTCAGTAGACACTGAAAAAAACACGTTGAGATGTGCAACTGTCTAAACGCACACTGGTTTAGGTGTTGATTTATTATACTGTAAAACATTACACGCATGACTTTGTTAAATCATGATTGCACTGACTTCGACGCTGAAACTGAAGGACGACAGGATAAAATCACTAAAAGATCTCATAATTCATAGTTATTGATTTATAAAAGGTATACATTAATATTTTTAGCGTTAATCTTTCAGGGAAGTTCATTAAAAATACAGAAGACTACTGCAAAGCTGCTGCCCAGGTTGTGAATAGCTCATTGATGAGGCATTACAGTCAGCCAGTGTTGTAGAAAAAACTGAAAACCAGGCTTATGTCTGACATGAGGGTGCTCTGACTTTCCAAAACCCTTGTCTTCTCAAACTATTTAAGTATTCTGCGTGACATCTCATGACCGGAGCAACTCATCAAAAATAGATGTCACATATCACCATGAAAGTTTGAATTCCACCGCAGCCATCGGCAAGCTGTACATAAAATATTGCATTTGACTCACAGAGAGGCTTTCTGTTTCATTAGATATACACATTCCATAGGAAATGGTTCGTCCGCATTATTTCAATTGCCGCTGCAGCTCTGAAGCAAATTGGTAAGCTTCCTTTGACTCTCATCCACGAGCCCGCTCAGTGTGACAAACCTGCGTTGTGCGTATGTGTGTGTGTCTGCGGATGAAAAGAAAGTAAGCGAAAACAAATGAGAGAGCGCGAGGAGGGAATCGAACGAGCTGAGAACAAAATGCGTGCGCCTATTAGTGTGTATGTGGATTCCAACATGCATATATGTATTAATGCACCTCCCTAAGTGTGTGCATGCTGGCTATACGCATATATCCTTATATGTGCGTGTAATGGACTAGGGCCTAACATAATTTCACGCTTCAGGATAAAAGCGACTTCTCCATTTAGACTGTTGGGGCCATTTCTGTTTGATGCAGGAAACTAATCTGCACTTCCGAAGGAGATTGTTTCTCACTCACTCACTGACTTGTTAAACTGATGATAATATACAGGCAGTCTGCAAACCTCTCAGGAATGTGTTCTGCTGCACCGGTCCTGTACGGAAACAATGAAAGACCTCTTAGGTGGCACTCAAGCGGTGTCTGCAAGACTGAACCCAGTGTCTGTCTTTATCGGCGCCGTCAAACGAGGCACAAGGGTTCATTTGTTCACCACGATAAAACACGAGGTTGTATAACAAAATCTGTGTTGCTCCTCTATGCAACGCTCCAAAACAAACAAACAAACAAACGGGAAAAAAGTCTTGAGCGTTTACCAGATGACACAAGAGTGAACAGTATTTCGTATTTCTCTTATGTAGCCCATGCTTCATGATATAAATGGTCTGGACAAAAAAATAGAAATACACCCTCCAAAATTTCCATACACCTTTATAAATAGTTTTAAAACCATTTGAATTGAAGCCTTCATCTAGTATCAGTTTTGTGGCAACTAAGTATTTGACCAACGCTCACTGTGCACTCTACATCATGTGCAGTTCATATACTTGATTATACATGATTTAAGTATATCAGCAGTTGCCAACCCAATAGAAATGGAAAGAATAAACAGAAGTTATTGCAATCTTATTAATAGCTATTAGTAATGTTAGCAGTAGTTTCATAGTTTTTAAGCAACAGTGGTCATAACTGTACCACTAGCAGGAGTTGTTGGAAAAGCTGCAGGGGTAGTTTGGTGTAAAAAAGAAAATAACAAGAGTAGAACTATGAATCCAGTCGATCATCACACTTGTTAAAGTGCTAGAAGTTACAGTGAGAGTGGTAGAAATACGAGTCGAAGCAGCAGAACGGCGGTGTTAATGGTCACGGTGTTGGCTCGGACAGTAGCCGCACTTGTAAAAGCTGCAGTAGTGGCACTATGCACTGTATTTGTCTCTGATAAATAAAGGATCATTGTGTTTTGGAAGAGCCTAAAGTACTGAGATGTAGCTGCAGCACTGCTGTCCTCTTGGAGATGTCTCAATTACACCAGCTTGTTGGTCCACTCTCTGGGGACCAGGCAGCTGTGAGCCTGGACTGTGGCTAAATGGGATGTTCCCAAAGGACGGATATACTCACAGAGCCCAACAGCATGGGAAACGGAAGAAAGAAAGACTGAAAGAAAGAAAAGCCGGGACAGGGATGGATGGATAGATGGATGGATGGAAAAAGATACAGTTGAGGGGAGGAGTGCAGTTAACTTGACAGCTGCATCTTTCCAAGACCATGAGAGCTGAAAGGCTATAGGGAGCGTTGCTAAAATTCAAATGAAACAAACACTTTTTAAAACTCGCCATGATTCTATCTACGAAATGTCTCGTGAAAAACAGAAAAAAAAAAGGTAGGCTAGGGATATGGGAAGTAGAAACTTGTGTTTAGGATAAACAAACACTGCCTTCTGGATGTTCAGACACACACACGCTCACGCACACATGCAGACACACACATGTTGCGGTGGGCGGATGAAAGGAGTCTCACACAAACATGGCTCCCGTGTCGAATGAGCCGCTCTTATTGTGGAAAAACACAGAGATGTTGGTCTTGGCCGGACAAGAATGTGGGCTGTATTGGTGCTTTGTGTGTGGGTGTGTGTGTGTGTGTGTGAGATGCATATGCGTGCTGCAATTAAAGCTAGCTAGTTATTTGTGAAGGCTTTGCTACAACATACACAAATGCACACACACATATACAGACAACCACGTAGATTTATGACAAGTCTAATTATCTGTTTTATAGTTTGGGAAAGTGTGAACTGGGCTGTTTTGGGCAGATTTTGACTTGTTTTCGTGTGTGCGTGTGTGTGCGTGCATCCTTCCTCCCTCTCTCCATTATTCCCTTCACTCTCCTCCTTCTCATTCTGTATCTCTTTCTCTTTCAACTTCAGCAGTTTTTTTTCCCCGAAGCATCAGCAGCCAATGTCATTCATCCTCTCTGTATATGTTTTTTTTCCCCTCCACATTATGTAGCGTACCTGTTCATCTCATCTGCCTAAATTTGCCTCGTTAGCTTTCAAGCGGTTGGGAGGGCAAATCACGCTGAATCTGATCAAACGCCGCGCTGCTGTGAGGCGAAATCTTTGTAGCTTTGACTGACTCAGCCCTTCAGGAAATGCAAAACATTCACTTTTTTTTTTCTGTCTTTGATTTGAATGTGAAAAGCATTCAGCGAGCCTTGAATTGGTTTCATTCATCGCAGGTTATATAAGCTGTTGGTGAATTTCCTGTTAAGATCAAAATACAGTTAAGTCAACGATACAGATTCTTCATTCTGTATTCTGGTTCAAACAGACACACAATTAAACCCAACCAATAAATCTAAATGTCTCTGAACAGGTACAAAACAGTTGCATTGTGAATAACAAAGTGTACGATGTTAACAGTGTGAAAACAGTGAATTAAAGAAACTGCACATTGTTATGATGAAGCGCGATCAGTAACACATCACAACTAATCTTTCACTTTTAAGCACCTGGCCTCTCTGTTACCTTTAAATGTAGCTTTTTTTTATCAAAAGTGTGAAACTTCTTTGAACTTCTGCATCACGTTGTTATGCTGGTTGAAAGTGCAGGTCGAAAACTCATTCACATTTGGGAATTCTGAGTTTGTTCAAAACAATTTCGTCTCTCAGAACTCATAAATGCATCCAGTATTCAACTAATTTGTTGCGTTACAGTCTCACAAAATGTGACGGCCTTTCATCTGAGTCACTTTACAATTTGTGCTATTTGTCCTTGTGCAATGCTCAAACATTTCAGGTATTTAGCGCCATCACTGAGAATGAATGTCTTTCACGATAATGCTAATTAACGAGGCCTAGACGTTTTCTAGAATCCAAATAACACATTTACATGATTCTGCAGCCTTGGAAGAAGTAACACACTGTAGATGCTGTATTGAGCTCGACTTATTTCACTTTGCATCCGTCCACCGTTGAATAATCTGCCAAAATGTAGCGTTCACTGTTTCGACTGAGTAACACATTCGCGGAGCCTTTCAGGTTCGGGAGCCGTTTTTACTTAACCTCCACTTCTTTGTAAATTTTCAGAATCTGTTCAGAGTCACGGATGCTGTTAGTTTGAACAACATGCAGCAGGGGCTAATTCACCCAGCCGCTCACCTGCAACATCCCGAGCACAAACCATTCCTCCGATACCTGGTTAACACACAGAGAATGATAAATAATGCACTTACATGTGTAGAGGCACGCAACACTTTGCCTCTGCCAGGCTCTGCCAAGAGGTGTTTACATATGTGTGTGTGTGCGCGTGTGCGGGGACACGTGCACGTATTTGTCTGTAGGTGCGTGATAAAGCGAGATTAACTGTATCAGAAAACTCAGAAGAGAAAAGAAATAATTTCAGATTTCTCTCAGCATCTCTGGAGGGGAAAGTTATTGTGTGCTAATCAGAGAGAAAGATGAAATCATCAAAGCAATACTACAGTCTACTGAGTCTGCCTGCATCTCCAAGCTCAGTCTGCTCTCTCGTTCTATTCTATTTCTCTTTCGCCCTCCCTCCGCTTTCCCTCCGTCTCCTCCCTCTCTGTTTAGTCCCATTTTCTTCTCTTCTCCTTCTCGCCCGCCTGTGTCTGTCTCACACACCCCTGTCTCTCATTCTCTCAAGTGTCCAACTTTTCTCTGCATCTCTGATTTGTGATTTTTTTTTTTTTTTTTGCGTTTTGAGCCAGCCACTACATCTGAGCAGCAAGAACTACAACAAAACTTGTTTCAGATCAGACATTTAAATTCTACCATTTACGAGAAGGCAGCCAGCAAGAGGATAACGCAGCCCAGACAAATAACGAGTCTGTTGTGATGTTGAAGTTTTTTTGTGTTACACACATCCTGACGCTAGATGCTACGACAGGAAGGGGGAGAAAAAGGAAAAAAAACACATGCCAATAGGGTGAAAAACGTGCCCTTACTCACCATTTCTCCCTCTGAGTTGTTTCTACGGCAACCACTGTCATAATGGCAGCAGATGTTTACTCTGCATAATCACACAACGTGGTCATTTGCAAATTACTATGCGGACATTCAGCATTTCATATTAGATTCAAACTACAAATTGGATTTGTTGGCCTCGGGCTCTTCATGTATATCTCTCCATCCTTCCATCCTTCCTCCCGTCTTGCCTCTGTCCCTCGTCTGTCTCGTCTGTATTAGCAGTCTATGTGGTTTTCGTAGCTGAAGACTTATATTGCAAAACACTGTCTTGACTCTGCTTTCGTGTTGCATTATCTTCATAAAGCTTATTAAGAAATAATTAACCTAATTCACTTTTTCTTTAGGCTGGGTTTCCCAGTAGTATTTCATAACACTGACTTGCACTGTAAAGAGAGGTAGGTGACGGTGTGAAACGCTTTAGGGAAATGAAGACAGAATTATTATTAACATTGCACTGTTGTACTGGGCATGTAACTCATTACTGCAGCAGGCTATTGCTTATTTGAAATACCAAGTGATTTAAAAATAAAAAAGGAAAAAGGAAGAAAAAAGGAATGCATCCCCCGGCAGAGATTGTAGGTTCATAGGTTCTAGACAGCAGTGATTGGGGGTATCACACTGTGAAACTAGTAAATACAGCAGAGCAGGATCATCCACATGTAATAATCACGCTCTTGGCAGGAAACAGCATTTTGACCCTGATGTGGAAGATTATTTTTATGTTTATATGTCAGATCGCAAACTTGATTTACCAACCATCACTTTGTTGTCTTAGTTGAAAAAAGATGCTAATATAACTGCTGGGATAATTGCATGTCAGCTGAATCCATGCCATTGTAACAATATAATTTTCCTAATATTTTTCCTAAGACAATTACTGGAAGCAATTCATGCGTCCGCTAAATATGGGGAAAATAGGGATGCCCATGATATAAAAACCTCCATTTAAAATCCAAGTCAGTGCTTATCCATAATTTATTTATCATTGGAAACAGGAAACATCTTGGAAATTATTAGAAAATTCTTCCGCAATGATGGATCCATAAAATAAAGTATTCCCCTTTTCCCCGATGGCTTGTTACTGTGCTAATAAAGGAGAGGCACACTGCATGTTTGTTTTCATTCGGAGACCAGAATAGACGACAGTGCACTACAACAGAACAGAGTACGACTGCACACATGCAAGCAAGGAGGCGGTTGGCTTGCTAGTAGTTAATACGTTTCCTATACACATGAACTGGGCTCTTCCACATCAATGACGTCCAAGTAGCATTACCAGCTACAATAATATAATATTCAGACATTTAATTTACCAGTCAATTTCACACATTTTACAAAAAGGCAAAACATGTCCCACTATCAGGGAAATGTGCTGCCATACACAATTGTCTTTGATAATGCTTTTTTCATGGGTTAGTGACTTCAAGCACATACAGTAAATGCAATGTCACAATGTTTTGGATCACTGCGACGCGTCTTTGACAGCGTTTGAACCCATTAGATCAAATATTGTATGATTAAGGTGGGGTTGGTGACAAAAGGTGAAATGTGGTGTCATTTATCTAACGGGGCTAAACATGCTTCCATTGCTTCTCCTTTCATTTCCGTCTGTCCATCTTTGCTCTCTGTTGATAATGATCTTGGCAGGCCACAATGAATAATGTACACTTACCGTAATGGTCGGAAGAGGTTCAGAGAACACACACACAAGGCACACGCACACACGCGAGGGCCATGCGTGTGCGCACAGAGCCACGCAGTCACATGCTCCGACACACACACGTACAGTAGAAGTGCACAAACACAAACTCTCCCAACGATACGCACGTGCTCAAACGCACTCTCTCAAGGACATACGAGTACACCTAAGCGTGCAGAACCACAGGCGCAACCGTACGCGCGCACACACACGCGCTCGCACATCCGCACGCACACACACTCATACAGCTGCGGGGTAATTCCCTCATTTCTTAATGATGGGCATCAGAGAGTAGGGAATGTAAATTATTAAAGCATACAGCAATTAGATACATAACACTCCCACGGAGACATACACTTACTCACTCTTACACAAACACACACACACAGACACACACACACGACTGAGAATGGACACAAACAGTATGTAAGATGCATGAAGACGAGGCGCACACAATTTCAAAGGAATATAAAGATTGTTTCAGGCACATGTATGGACTAATTCACTCAGATCACCGTGTGCACACTGAAACGTATAATCATGTGTTATTGCAGCTCTGCCTCACAGTTATGATATCAAAGCTAATTACGGGTGGGCGTGTCAGTCATTTGGAAGTAAATGAGAGGATGTGAGTCAATCTCTCACTTTGAAATGTAATCTAGTCTTTGAAGACGACTATCCTTTCCTAAAAGTTCTGAGAACATCTCCACGATGTGTCAAAAAATGTAAAATGCATCAGTGGTGAAAGAAGAGGCCATAACTTTTGATTGAAGTAAAAAAAAAAAAAATCTATTTAATTTTAAATCTAAGTTAGTTTTGACACTTTATATATTTTAACACTTTATTTAACTTTGGGTAGTTGCATTGTGAACAGTGCATCATATTTGAATGTTAAATTATAATCAGAAGATTAATACAGTGACAAGAGGATGCTATCTTTCCATCTTTGCCCGTGTTAAATTACATCCTGCCATGTGCAGCACCTTCCTGCTTTGTCCTTACTGTCTTGATTCTGTGACCTCCAGGTTAATGACGGGCTAACGGCAAACACCTCTAGCATCAAATACCCTTTTAGAAACGGTATTAGACGAGCTTATTAGATCTGGCCGTTAGCGTCATTACAGAATTCAATCTCGCCGGTCTGACTTGTTTCCAGGCTCAAGACACATTTCCTGGGAGACAATGTCTGCTGTCCATTGCAATTTGAAAAAGAAGAATGAATAATTCATTTGAGGCTTCTACATGACAACAATTTTTCATATCTTCAGCTATCCTTTGGATATGTTTGAAGCTGGGTAGTGGCCTATTATAAAATTCATAATGCAGGCTATAGCAATGTCAAGGGCAATGTGTCGCAGCCTTTGAAACACATGCGAGAATCAAGATTTCATAGAGCATTACTTACCCTTCTGTCCTCTGAGGTGGAATGTATTAGAGGCTATTGAAAGTGAATTCAGATGCAAAGCCAAACCATTAAATTGGGATTAATGGCCTCATGGGTAAATGGAACATAATGTATTCGATTACATACTGGTGTCATAGGCTGAAGGCACCGGGGTTCTGTGATGCAGGATGTCATTATTCATTTGATCTTTGCTTTAATGGCTTCAGTCTGACAACATGGCAAATGTTCAGTCTAGTTTTATGTGAAATATAGTTCATGTTTGTTTGGTAAACCTGCTGTGCTTAGTGGAACTAATGATGATTGAATGAATTTGCCCAAAAGTTGCTCTCTCAGGATGATACCCTTCCCCTTCGCGTCGTCATTGTGTAGACTACATCTTGTTGCCCTTAGCCCCCAAGTATTAAATCTTTATGGTCAAAAATTCCAACTGTGGATGAATAATCGATCTTGTCCGCCTCCTGAGGTTTTCTTTCAGCTGTTTCGCAGATGTATTTTATGTAATGGTCTGTTTGAAAAATCCGTTTTTTTTTTTTGTGGTACAGCAGTTGATCATTGCACCAAACTTGCCAGAGTGTATCCAGCTCTCTTACCATAATACATCCAATGAATATTTTCTAATTCAACTTTTCCTAGAAAGTCTTGTATATTTTCTTTCCAGATAAAGTTCATGTTTTAATTTCCATCCCACGATTGAACCCACCTTTAACTTTCCCATGTTGACATTTTGTCACCCTCACTTTCCTGTGCTGCAGCGGCGGCTTGCTGGCCCTGTAGTGTCGCACTCAGAGCTCTTGTGAGGGCCTACAAACTGTCTGAGTCGCACCACTGTAATACATCAAAGCTTCGCCATGCAGCCCGTGGACACTTGCCTCCCCCTCGCCCCCTTTTCCTCGTAGTGATTTTGTCATTGCTCCACCTCTTCTCAGCTCCTGCTCTCCAGTGGAGGACCGTCTCTTCTGGTCTCATCAGACCGACAGTCGCACCCTGTCTTCAGTAGTGAACAGAAAACGCAGCTCTGAAAGAATCACTTCTCATAGTTCTCCCCTAACGTTCTCACTGCTTTGGTCTTTAGAGGAAAACCTTTTCCTACCTAGCCTCAGTGTCAGCTTCTGCATTACACTCATTGTAAATCTCTTCACATAAGAGCGCCTGCAAAATGTGGATAATGCAAAATGTAAAGCAGGTAGGTGACCGCTCACTTAATGGATTAATCTTCACTTAATGTAATACACTATCGTCCGTGCACCACATGCAACCATCTATGGATCGCAATAAGCCATAACAATTAAAGGGTGTGTTCGCTGTAATCATGTTTACCTAGCTTATTGATTTTCTTATTGAGGTCAAACACTTTTCAGTGACACAACAAAAACTCTTGCAATGACTGTCATGGTGAAAGTAATCCATTTAATTTGTTGTGTGTGTCAGAGTGTTCATATTCAGGGTGTAGTATATGTAGTTATGCGCTCACTTGTGTGTGTGTACTTAAGCACAAGCAATGATAAATGCATAGCAACGTCTGACTACCCCTAAACCCACATGAAAATTGATCTGTATATAATCTGACCGGGGAATTTCCCTTGGCAGTATCAAAACCAGTCATTTACCCTTCACAAAGTGGTTATGTGATGTGCTCACAAACACACGTGCGCACACACACACACGCAGCCAAACCAGTCATATCATGGTAGCCCTGCTGATGTGTGCTTTTTGGTTTTTGGGTCACGTTCAAGGCCAGAGTGTTTTGCCTCAGTGTTGTTGACTGTTTATAAATGGGATGTGTTGGTACGTCTGCAGAGCTAATGATATGGGTGCTGCCTTTGGTCTCGCCACACAAACAGCCGAACCGCAAGCCGGAGCAAGGAAAGCCGATCTCACACTCGCGTATCTGGTCTGTTATGTTCTTTTCTCTTCTGGTCTGCTCTCTTCTAAGCAAAGGGACGTGCAATATCACACAGGCCATGATAATACCAGTGAAAGTGTTAATGAGGTGCTGCCAGTGTCGCGTCAGGCGGCGTCGTTCACGTCATGATTGTGTGACGCGGCGTTGCAATCTGGGCTGTGGACGGCGTCGGTTCTAAGCCACAGCCCGAGTGAGAATAAGTGCGAATAAAAGGGTGAGATGTACAACGGGTGAAGACGGGCAGTGTTAGAAGATAACAGCAATTCGGGGGGGTCAATCAGAGGCAGTTGGTTGAGGACAAAGAGAGCCAGAACTCCCGTAAAGACGGCGATGCAGCAGATGTGAGGTCTAAATGATAGAGACGAGACATGTTGGTGTGGGCAGCCTAACAACTATTGCCTTGCTGCACGTCTCCCCCCCCCTCCCCCCTGTCCTCCCTGTTTCCTGCATGCTCATTAGTGTCACTACAAGTAAAAAACAAACGAAGTAAAGTTACAGTACACCGTCAAATATAGCGCTCTCAACCAATTAGCCTTTTGACAAACACTGTCAATGTGCATTCTCTCAAAAACTAATGCGTTTTAAAATCATGGACAGGTGTGTTGCTGGAATTAATTACTGAACGTTTTTTAACTTTTTTTTTTTTTTAACTGTGAACGCTGTTTTCGCAAAAATACATATTGCGATATTATTTTAAGACATGAATGCCCAGCCCTTGTACTTTGTTTTTTGTCTGATTTCTCCATTTTTGAAGGTAAAAGGCAACTTGAACTATGTTATTACATCATCTTGTCGGTTGCACACGTGATATTTTTACACCATAAAGACCTGCTGTGAGCTGGTGTAACAAACATGTTGAAAAAAAACAAAGGGGTAGTGTGTGTGTGTGTGTGTGTGTGTGTGTGTGTGATGTGCAACGTCAATCACCTCAGTGTTATCATATCTCCCTTTCTCGTGT
>JAOXYL010000042.1:4899852-4916084 GCA_028564955.1 Terapon puta
ACACACACACACACACACACACACACACACATATATAAGTTATATACTCTGTGTGTGATTTCTTCTAGCCAGAGATTTGTATTAAGCTCTCATACCATTCCAAGCTCTCTGATTTCAGCTACAAAATTCAAGAAGTGCCAGTAAACAAGACTTTCAGTGAATTCACTTTATTCATATTTGTGCCTACAGCACCAGTCAGGCGCATAATGCCATCCATAAAACACAACCTCAGTCACTGAATAGAATTTTGACTGCATTACATGAAGTCTATTTCCAAATCTATCAGACTATTGACGTGTTGGACTAAATACTGAATAGGCTGTATTAAATATTTAATGTACAACTGGCTGGGTATTTTAATAACTGACGGTGTTATGTGCTGTCCTTTAAAGGTAGAAAGAGGTTATAAACCAAACTCTGCTATTTGCTATTTAAATCAAATTTGTGTTAAATTTATGAATATTTGTATATATATATATATATATATATATATATATATATTGATTGAGATGAAAGAACCAAAGAAAGAGCCTGAAAATAAGATTAAGCCCAGTTAGTGGTGGTCAGTGATTGTGAAAATGATTGTGAAGGACTTTTTTATTGTAGAATCCATCATGTATACTCCTACACCAACTTATTTTTTAATTAAACCTCTTTTGTTTCTTCTTTTTAAATACAAAGACCAAAAAGACAAAGAGGATACTTTTCTCTGATCTGCTGTTCCCTTATCAACCTTCAGGGGGCAGCAGAGCGCCGCCGACCGTCAGCGGCCACACAGCCGAAGAAGCGCGCAGCCTGGAGGTTGGGTATCTCACGGAGAGGGATGGGGTAAGTACCGAGACACTATATCAACCGGCTGATCAAAAAATGACCGTAAAAACGCAGTTTAATCAAACAGCGGGCGGTTAAACCTGACATTTGAATCACTGGTGGGCGCGTCCTGTCGTGTCAGCCCCTTTAGCCGGAGAGAAGCTAACGTTAGCCGCCGTCCGCCCACACAAAGCGACATCTGTCACTGTTAGCATGTTAGCATGTTAGCTCCGTCAGGGGTACAGCAGCTGAAAGCGGTTTGTTTATTCAAGTCTGTACGTTTTAAGAGCTGGTATGAATTTATCCCTCTATGTTTGAAGGGTTTAACGTGTCAGACTGATAATAAGAATAATAATAATAACAATAGTGATGATGCTAATGATAATAATAACCACAGGCAGCCTCTCACAGATGATCAGGAGCAGACAGCAGATGACAAAAATAACTGCTGGCTAATTAATATTTCATCCCCATACAAGATCTTTCTGTTTTTTCAAGCTATGAAAAAAACAAGACCCTGTTGTTTCTCCAGCAGCAGTAAAGAGGAGATGAAGACAGAGGTTGAGTCTGTCCTACATTTCACTCAGCACCATGAGAGACAGAGCTATTTTTATATTTTCGTCCCCTCCGGCTTCACAGGCTTCTCTCAGATGAACACCTTGTTTGGAGCGAGTGTATTGAAATGTTTCCTCAGAGCTTCTGTCCCAAATGCTCACCAAGACCTTCAGACCGGGACGAGTTTGTTTCCAGTTTGCACGATTCACTGTGGGAGGAAAGAAAAGAGTCTGCAAGGCTTCAGTGAGATCTTTTTTTAATGATTTTTATTCATTTATGAGAGCTTGTGAGGCCATCTGAGCAGTGAAAATATTATTTTTTATTACTGTGGAGGAAGCCCCGCTCCCCATCCTCAATCTGTGGACAGTCAGCGATGTGCAGAGAGCATCGAGGACACGCTGTTTGTTTTGTTCTGTCGAAAGATGGTATTTGTTCACCATTTGTATTAACGCACTCATGTTAACTGTTTTTACTGTCACGACTCTTGTCTTTATTTTCCAGACAAAGACAAAGTGACTCATGCGTGACGTGTCTCACATATCAGTCGGCACAATAGTCTCGAGCCTCCCTCTCACTCGCTTTTCAACGCCCACTCCGACCTCCCGCGGCGTTTTTTTTTCTCCTCATTAATCCCTCTCTTTCCTTCGCTCCGCAGTCTACCTGACTCCTGCTGACCTTCAGTGGCGATCGGCCCCCCGCAGCCATCTGTCAGCATGCAAGGTTTCTACTCCAAGCTCGACTCCTCCCCGTCCTCGTCCCCGCTGCTGGGGATGGGCCTCGGGCGGGAAGGAGCCCCCGTGCCCCTCAGCCTGGCCGTGGAGACGGAGAAAGCGCAGGCCCTCCTGCAGACGTTCAGCTCCGCCTCCCTGCTGGCGTCGGCGGGGCTCGGCATGTTCTGCGTGGTGGCCGACCACGCCCTCCAGCTGTCGGTCATCCAGCACCACCTGTGGCTGCGGGCGGCCCTGGACAACGCCACGCACGGCCTGGTGGGGCTGTGGTCCTGGGCGGTTGTTATTGGACTGAGGAAAAAGAGCGACCTGTACGAGGTGCTGCTGGCCGGTCTCCTGGCATCCATCATAGACCTGGACCACTTCTATATGGCCGGATCTCTGTCGCTCAAGGTGAGACAGCAGCCTCACTGACAGCTCCTCCACATGTGTGATAAGTCTGCTGATGTACCCAATGTGGCCAATCAGAACATTTGCAGCTATAATAATAGTAGATATTGGAATGATTTGCTGAATAACATGTTGCAAATTTCTTACCCATAATTCCCTCTCCCACCTTCCCTCCAGGCTGCTGTGTCACTCCCTCAGCGTCCCCCTCTGCACTGCTCCTCCCTCATTCCCGTCCTCTGCCTCTCCCTCCGCTTCCTCATGTGGATCGGGCGCCTCAAAGACGCCTGGTGCTCCCTGCCGTGGATGCTTTTCATTTCCATGGCGACGCACCACGTCCGGGACGCCGTGCGCCACGGCCTGTGGGTGTGCCCGTTCGGCAACACGGCACCGCTGCCCTACTGGCTGTATGTCAGCACCACGGCGACGCTCCCCCACCTGTGCTCGGTGCTCATGTACCTGACAGGCACCAGGGATGTGATCTCCACCAAACACGGGGTGGCCATCGACGTTTAGACGCCACCGACGGCCTCTAACGCCGACCTGGTACGGATCGCCTCCAGGCGAAAGATGTTCTTCACTGAAACAACACATATACTTGAAATTACTGGATAAAACATTTGTGGTACAGAGGAACTTAAAACATGTTTTGTTCAGCCTGGGTGGAGAAATGTTGACTAAGACGGATGAGGACATTGTCGCTATACGATAACAGTCATTTTTAAATTGTAGGTTTCTGTGGATGGAAACATCTGTAAAATAACAAATTAGCTTTTCGAAACAGGAACGTTCCAGTACGAGTGCCAATCATGGATTTCTGAATTTGAGAGATTTTCTGGTATTATGGAAAAGTATCAGAATCCTTTTCGACGCTTATCTCTCATAACTTGAAGTGTTTAGGGAGAGACCACTTAAGCTTCGGCATATCATTTTGCAGAGGCTTGCCTCTGTCTTTTCACCAGCCCCACACCTCCATAATGTCACCCCTTGGCCCCCAAACAACATCCTGAACCATCACTCTCCGTACTCATCCTAAGAAACAACACTCAAGGAAAAGTCAACCAAAGCTCAACCACAGGCTGTGTGACGCTGCCGCTCTGTCCTCGGTGTCGCTCTCACTCAGTGCATCCATCAGGAGGTTGCCACTGTTATTTATCCCACTGTGCATTTAAAAAGCCTCACCTGCTGTAGTAGTGACATTTAGTGTGTTGTACTTCCATCGTAGAGTGAATTTTAAATCGCCACCACATTCCACTGGCAGAGCCACGATTTAATCACCACAGAGCGAAGATGATCTTTGGCTGCTAGCGCCTGTAATTTCCAGCCGTCACCCTCACTTTGCTGCTTGGATGAGCCGTATAGTCCGGTCAAACAGAACCTTTTTTTTTTTTTTTCTTTTTCTTTTTTGCACATCTGAGTTTTCAGCACGGACCACGTCAGCCGTGCTCCTGGATGGAGATTCTGTGGTGGTGGAGCATCTTGACGTGGCCGTGTTGGATTCAGCTGAAATCCGAATCCTTAATCCAAAAACCTGGAGGCAGCACTGCGCCTACAGTGAAACCTGCTCCAACTGTCGCTGTAAAGGTTTGGATCAGCTGCTCAGAGTGAGTTTCAACACTTTCAAGACACACTGTGCTGAAGATGCTGTACAATTCAGACTGCTGGCAGATGACTGCTTTTATTTTGACAGTTACAAACAGGAAAGTGCGCTCAGAGTGCCATTCACACCTACAGATTCAACGCCGTTGTTTCAGTAGAAGCAAAGGACAACAAAACAGGTGATTTTGTACTTTTAACGTGAGTGTGACGCGTGTACAGTGTCCTTTCTATTTTACACCAAACATCAAAGGATAAAGGGAAACTGAAAAAATGCTGGACTTTTCTTTTTAAAGTTTTAAACATTGAAGGAAACGAATTGTTCAATGTTGTGTCGATTGACGTTAATATCTTCATATAACTTGCCGATATTTACAGGAATATAAAATGTAATTACTGCATTAACTTGCTGTGTATCGTCCACTTTTCTTTTGCTACTGTAATTAAATAATTGATAAAACACAGTCGACATGCTGAAATTCAGAGCTGGATTTTCAGTGGAGCCAACATTTGCAGAAGGACTGTCTATTTGAACTATTAATCTTATTATTAAGAATCCACAGGACACAGAACATTTAGAGGCAGGAAGGAGGAAGGAAGTCATGACACTGTTTTTTGTGGTGTGTGGATCACACACACATTGATTGCTTAACAGTATTGTTTACTATCCTGGAAATGATGGGTGACAATATCTTGTCGACGGTGGATTTAATCGGCTTTAGGGAACTTCTAGTTGTCATTTGTATGCAAAGTGCTTTGAGTGTTAAAGGGACGGTGAAACAGTCTGACTCTTTCTTTTTGAACAAAGATGTGTTTTAATTCAATCACAACGTTCTCCAACATCAGCCACAACCAATAATTTAACTTCTGAGTTTATTTATTTTTATTTATTTCTTGTGAAGCTGCTGGTGATTGAGGTTGTAGTAACGCTTGCTGTCCACTAGGTTGCTGCAGTGAGCCGTAGGTGCTCACAGTTAGTTAATTTGGTACTAATCAGACTCCAAAGTTTGAGCATTAATACTTATTTTTAGTTGTATGTATGGGTTGCAGCCTCTGTTTTGTTTGCTGCTAATGCTCATCATCTGTGTTTTTAGGAAACGTTCCCTTATGTATCTTCTGGAAGGTACAAGAAGACAGGATTAGAAGCTCTGTACTACACCTACTTAACACGAAGTGAATCTTAAAAAAGAAAACGATGGCTGCCGTCCCATTTTAGTTTCTAATGTCATTTTCAGTTTAAAAACATCATCTATTTTACTGCTGCTTATGTTTACAATGTGACTTTCATTGATGCAACATTATGTTGAATTTTGCACATTTTAAGTTTTTTTTGTTTTGTTGAATATGTTTTTTTTTATTGAAGTTTTTATTTAATAGTAAAAAAGTATAGATGGTAACAATATAGTTTTAATGTAGTGTTCTTTTTATCTTAATAAAATATATCCTACATATACTCAGTGTGTGCCTCTATTTATGTTGAATGTGTGCTCAAGTAAAAAAGCCTTTTTCTTCCCTGCAGCCAGAGATCAGAGGAAGAATGACTGACTGAATGTCCACTTTAATGTCAGCTGTTTTTAAAGACCACCATGTCCTGACATTAAGCAACTGGAGAGATGAATGTTTAATGTCAGGATGAGAACGTGGTGAGATCTTCTGTTCTCACGAGTTACAGAGTGATCCGTAGAAGCTCTTATCAGTGTTTAAAGTCCTTGACGTTTTAGCAACAGTGATCAAGTGTTATGTCTTAAAGAAGCTGTATATTTATCTTACGCGCTGGTTGGTGGTTAAAACAAGATTTCTGTTAGAGAAAATAACAAAATGATCCTCTTTCAAATGAAAAGTTAAATTCAAGAAATAAAACGCCCTTTCTCAGTTCCATGCTGACAATACACGATGTCCCAAACATTTCAAATAAAATAAGACAGGAACCTGGCATGTTTCCTGCTTGTGGTCCTGCTCCACTCGTTCTCCATCGTATTACACAATGATGACAACTTAACCGACTCTGAATTGAACACGAACTTAACCCATCATCCTGCAAACGTTTCACTTTACAGGACTCACTGTGGCAACACGTGCCGCTGCCCTTCAGCTGAGCAGCTGTATGGGGTCGCTCTCGAAGCTCATTGTGCTGAGCTGCTGCTTTTAATTGGAAATATCCTGAATCCAGGAGGAAGGAAGCAGTTGGCGTGAGTCAGAGACACCGTTCCCCTGCAGGGAGTTATATTAAATCGCTGCCCTCTCCTTTGTGCTCGAGGCTGAAACTTACGCGTACACACCCTGTCAGTGTTCACAACCACAATATTATTCAGAACTGAGCCAAACCAGATTCCCAGCAAAGGTTTCTTCATCTACAGTGACGTCTGAGTGGTCTATCTCAGTAAAGACTTCGCTCTCGAATGCAGAATATACTTTTGAAACTCGGACCCTGGCGACGCCGAGGCCCGCGTGGCGACGTGTTTGCGATATGGAAAATGGAGCCGGAATACCAAGGCAATTTCCTTCCAGTTGAACATCTTATAAAGGCCCTTTCACAAAGACAACAAAAGGCAACTTGAGCATTTGGGAATCATCAGACACTGTCACAATCAGACAATGGAAACTTTCTCAAAGAGGCACCAGCAGGAAGGCTTGAGGGGGAATTTGGTCAATGTGGCACAAACAATGCAAACAGCATGGGATCCTCTCCACTACTGGATCTTTTTTTTTCTTTTTTCTGCACCACATTTGAAATCAGACAGTTGGCGTCTATCACGAATGTCACTACCAACCAAGAACTTAACTGTCACCACAGTTTACACCAAGCAGAAGATGCTGATACACAAACGTGTTCCAGATGAAAAAAAGGTGCAGTTTTTGTGGCAAGCTCAGAAAACACAGGGAACTTACGAGTGTGATAAAATAGTATTTATTTCACAGACACATACAAGGACAGGAAGAAAAAAAACAGCTTATGGTGATATCTGTTGTACACATAAAGCTTTAAAAAAGGACTATGTACATCTGAGAATGGATGCCTGAGTGTAATTTGAGTTATAAGAACTGAAACCAACAGGCTCCCATCTGCCATCACATACTGCAGAGGAACATAGAGAGACGGATAATACCACATGTCCACAAAAAGAGAAAAACGCCACAAAACAGAAAGGCTGCGATTGATAGTTGGACACTATGAAGAAATAAATCACTGATCACTTTGGATGGACAGGGTGAAAAACGCTCGCTGACACTGCAGAAAACTGGTTTATAAAATCTGATCTAATATATCATAAAAATCTCTTTAACCAAGAAAAAGATTTTCAGACATTTTTTTTTGTCTATATAGGAAAAATATGAACTCTGTTACCCATTTCAAATGACTAATTTTTTGTGTAATTATGCAGTAATTAACAGTATATACTGTAACGTATACACAGGTTCATGAACGTGGTTAAAGTTATTTCCACCACACCTTTAAGGCCTAGTAAAAAGGAGGGAAAATTAATTTAATATCCAGGTAACGAAAGAACTGACAAGCATGAAAGGAAATTATTGGCGACTTAATATTTAGAGGTAATATGACAGAAAAAACAAAACTTGGTACATTCATTCATTACTGGCCCATCCATTGCCATTTTCAAATCCCATTTAAAAGAATGAATAAAGGGTGTTTTGCTCTCAGAAAAGTTCCGATCTCTTATCCTTTGTGCTAACAGACCTTTTCTTTCCAATTTAAACATAAAACCAAAGATCAGCTCTGTCCAATGTAATTTAAGGTTGAAAGTTTTGCTTTGTGAATGTTGTCACAGGAATTTTAAAATAAAATAAAATTGCCAAGAAACGAACTAAATTGAGCGCTAAAAAAATTGGATGAATTCAGTAAACACATTGTCCATACAGTAATCGTACAGTAACACAGCTTCATATAACTGGGTAAAAAGACACAAATACACAATGCTGGGAAGGTTCGTCAGACATGGATTATAATCAGTCACTGACACTATTTCACTGTGTGAATCTCCCATCAGCCACTTTTGGGATTTTACTTTGAAATGTGACAAACCTCACAGCAAATATCACTTTGTTTTGATTGCATATTTATTATCATTTGTTCTTATTAGATTCCTTAAAAGATCCAATTAAATAAAATGCTTATTTTTTAATAATTGTATATAGTATAATAAACTATAAAACTGCATTTATAACTGCAGACTGAGATAAACCATGTCTGTGAAACTATCCCAAAGAATATGTTTTTTTCTCTACATATAAACATCATTTATAATAACATACATGAAATGTATTTTTTAGAGTGTGATATACAATAATACACAAAAAAGCTTCAACTGGATTCATGCATAATATGTGGAGCTAGCTTGAGAGAACATACAGTTGTCAAACTGGAAAGAGTTTGACTTAGATGCACCTGGTGTTTGTGACACAAACGACACAGTCGGTCAATCAATCAATTCGTCAATTGTTTGATAACTACACAGCTTTGGATTAACAGAATATAACCTCAAGAAAGAAAGAAAGAAAGATATTTTTTCTTTTAAGCAAGAGCTCCTCTCAAGCACTGGAGCGTCTCACTTTTTTTTAGAAAAAAGTGAGACGCTTTTGTTTTAGAAAGTTAAGCAGGACACAAGGTTTGTGAGTTCGGCTGTCGAAAGCAAACTAAACCAGCTGTTCTAGAGGTATTTGGGGCCAGAAATCATTCATTTTCTGTAAATCGGTGGGACATGAGATACGCGTGCAGTGAGCGAGAGTTGCTCTTGTCGATTGGTCGCGTTCGCGTTCATGTCGTGTTCGATCCTGCCAACCAACAAGACCCTGCTGATTGGCCCGTGGTGGAGATGGAGACCTTCTCTCTGTGAGATTACGTTCAGCTACACCAACTCTCTGTGGCTGATTTGTGTCAATGCCCCACTTTATATACCTTTGTCCTAGAATATGTAACACGTCGTCACATTTATTCTAATTGACTGTAGTGTTGATTGGTGCAAACTGTTTCTCTGTTATTCGACGTGGCGTAAAAGGGCAAATTCTATTGAATGTATCCACCATTTTGTTGGAAACATTTTTGTCCTTATTTTCTGTTTGTGGTGGTGAGAGCACCACTCAACATTTTACGTGATTATTTCTCAAATTACTTTAAAAACAAAGTGCTTTAAAAATGTTCATGTGCTGGCTGTATCTCCTCATATAAACTCTACCAGCATGTTATAATGCATTTCTACTTTTCAATGTAAAACCCTTTTTCATTTTATTAAAATTACTTTTTAATTTCAAACATTTAGCCAAAATACTTTACTAAGAACATGCAAACAAACAAACTGTCGGGTCAGGTTAAAGTATGACTCACCTGCTAATATCAGTCCCACCAGAGATGCAGCTGACTAACCAAAGACCAACAACTTACATTTAACACTGTGAAGTAAAAAATAAACTACAATATTAACTTTAGTGATGTAACAACAACCAAAGTGCTGAAAGTCCATTCACCTCTCAGTCGATCGACAACAATTTTGATAACTGATAATTGTTTCTTTTTTTTTTCTTTTATGAAGAAAGTGGCAAATATGTGGCAGTTACAGCTTCTAACATTCAAGGATCTCCTGCTTTTTTTATTAATGAAATATCCTCTGTCCTGTCAGGTGAAATCAGTCATTTGAAGATGACATTGGAAATTCTGATGATTCAATTTTCTGATATTCAATCAAATAATAATAGACAGATTAATGAGTAATGAAAATAACTAGTTTAGTTTCAGTCCTACAGTGGACAGTGTCATACTAAGGGTGTACTTTAAATGCTAAACGAGCAGTATATTTAAATCAGAAGAGAGACTCTAAAGGATTCCTATAGTTTTCAACCATGTGTGAGCCACAGAGACATCACGCCATCCTGGATCTGAAGAGGAAGTAAGGACGCCGTGAAGACCTCGAGGGAGTTAACTACCTCACCTCGCTGCGCTGTCCTACATCTGTGCTCCAGGACGCCATGACATCATGCGGTGTTACAGGTGTAAGAGCCCACCAGCAGCAGTGGGCGTGTCCAGAGGAGAAACGGGTTCAAAAATCTTCAACCACAACAGGCCAACCAATCAGGTGGCAAACAAACTAGACTTCTTTCTCTCTGCTGACGTACAACCTTTTTCAGAACGGACTGGAGAAGAAAATGATTATCTATGGTTTAATACTCTCTATCTATCTAAGTATCTATGTAATGTCGTAATGCTGGTGGCTTGTGAAAGGCCAGTATCTCTTTTCTAATCGCTCTCTCTCTCTCTCTCCCACCGTGTCTTTCATTCACACACATTCAGGAACAGTGGATGGATGGATGGATAGGAAGAGCTTTAACAAAAGACACAAAAGAACACCTGTGCTAAAGACAACAAAACAAGCATATCATGCAACATAAAATCACTTGTCGTGAAGGAAATAGAGTCTGGATAACCCAACCCGCCCACCCTGGACCTGGTCCTCCATGTCCACCCCTCAGGTCTTCAGCCCCGCGGCTGAGACCGTAATGCCCGTAGTTGCTGCTTTGGCATCAGACGCACACAGAGAGACTGGCAGAAGTTATGCTTCCTTCACAGCATTGAGTCGGTCGGTCAGTCGATGTAATAACGGACGCAGATTAATTTCTTGCTTCTCACGACGAATATTGAAAAATATAAAAGAACGTGAGGAGTTCTGGGTGAGGGAGGAGGGCCAGAAAAATCTTCCCTTCCCACAAACAAACAAACAAACAAACAAAAAAAAAGCCTATGTTCTCCTGTTTGGCAGCTGCACTTCCTGTCCTTTACTAGTCGCTTAAAAGGTTCTGAAGTTTAAAAAAAAACAAACATGTCACTCTTCTCCGAAAAAGTCGAGGAGTCAGTCCACCTGAAGCAGCGTTGGTTGTGAGTGAACTCGAATGTCTTGACGCGGTGCCGCTGCTACTTTTCACTAAACAGTGAAGTCTGCAGTGAAGCTGCTGAAGTGAGCGTAAAGGAAGTGAGTGGGTCCTGTTCTCCATGGCCCCCCTGTGGGCAGTGGATACAGTCTGCTGATGCATTATGGGTAGTGCAGTTATGTGTGTCCACTGAATATGTCCAGGGAAATCTCACAAAACCTCACCCTTCAGTCAGCTTTTCTAACTGGGTGATGCTGCCCTCGCCCGTTAAGTTCCTTGTTTGGGTTTGTCCCTGCTGTCCTGGATCCTGGGTGGATTCTGGCTGATGTGTTCTGGGTAATGTAGTTACATAGAGACGGCTGGCAGTCTACAGCGGTAAAGGCCGACTCCCGGGAGGAGCCCTACAACGGGCTGACGAGAGGACGCTCGAGATCAACCTGAGAGGAGAGAAAGAAGTTAGAGGGATTAAAAAGGAGAGGAGGACATGGAGGAGAGCAGAGTGGTGGAAGGCAGAAGAAAAAAAAACAAACTACTTTAAAAAACATGAATAAATCATAATGTAATTAAGCGCTGCCTTAAAAGCAGCAGATTTAAATAACAGAGCAGGGTGAGTGATATGCAGGCATACTTACAGGGTTATAATCTGTGTGTGTGTGTGTATGTTAGGCTTATAATCACATGTTGGCCGGCTATCTGAGGGGTTGTCTCAATGTTGTTTATAGCAGCACTTTGAACCGTTTCATTTCTTACTACGGCAGAGCTCTTCTATGTGCTTCTCTCTGGCTTCGCTCCCATTTGAGGGCATTTTATGGCGAGTCTTAAAAATCTGAAAGAAGCGACACTTAATTCAGGATTTTAATTGACTTTGCCGCAGAGGCTGCTGGCTTTGCACCATTCTGAGGTCTGAAGCTATCTGCCAAACAAGCTAAACTAAGAACACAAACAAGTGTGTGTGAGAACATATTGACGACACATGCAGTGTAAGAAGAAAATATTCAGACAAAGACAAAACGATCAGTGTGTCTGCATGTGACTCTTACATTAGATTGGCATGGACTTCATCTTGACCATGGAGGTGAGTTCCTGCTTGGTCCCATGTTCACGCCGCCTTTGTCTCACCCTAGAAGTATAAAAAAAATCAGAGAATGCCAGTCAAAAAAAAAAAGAAACCAAAAAAAAGTCAGGCTTTGCAAAAAAAAAAAAAAAAAAATCAAATCAAATGGAAAAAAATCAAAGACGAAAAGAGACAGACCACACAGCTGTGGCCTGTGGATGTGGGATACGTGTGTATGTGTGTGTGTCTTACCACACGACAAAGATGAGGGAAAGGACGGTGGTGAGGATGACCACGGAGAACAAAACCAGCAGAATCACCAAACCTAAATTACCTTCATCCTCAGCTTCGGGATCTGAATGGGAAGAGAGAGGAAGAAAACAACCGGGGGGGTCAGAAAAACAGGCAGGGTGGCAGAGGGAGAGAGGAAGACAGCGTCAAAGCAACGGGGAGATGAAAATAAGATCAAGAGGGAGACACAGGAACAGATGCACGATACAAGAGACAGATGTATGAGCGGTGGAATGAAAAAAAAAAAAAACTGAAAAACCGAAACCAAAGATGGTTGAGGCAGAAGATGGACAAGTTCACACATCTGTGGGAGAGTTGTAAAAATGGGCATTTCATACTTCGTTTCACATTTGTTTCATCTTCCCTGTTTGTGTGTCTCTGAGAGAAAAGCGAAAAGAAATAGAAAAACAAATAGCGGTGTGTGTGTGTTCTGTAATTTAATTACTCTCTGGTGGGAAGTTAATTTTAAATCGGCCATAATAGCTTTCACACAAACATGCATTTATCATACTGAGAGGAGTAAACAACTCTCTTTCAAAGCACAAAGAGTACAGCAGAGACACACACATTAACGATAAAATGTGCAAAAAAAACGCTTGGTATTTACAAGATCCAAAAACAATTTATGGGCACATCTGCAAATGACACTGGACACACATGCTCATACAAAGAAGAAGACATCTGGTTCACAGCAGATCAGCTAAAAGAAATCTGACGGTGTCAGTCACAGCGACTTTCAGCCTCTACTCAACTGCTAAAACTGTGTATATTAGTCTCCTTGTGTACACTGTGTGAAGGTGTGCGCGCATGTTTTGCAAGTGTGTACGTGTGCATATCTTGTATGAGTGTGCTACAGACGTGCATGCTTACGACTGTGGGCTGCTCCTTCCTGTGTTTTTGATGGTGTATATGTGAGCTGCCATGTACTTAACTTTTCATTCGGTGCACACACTGTAGAAAACATAATAATAACACCCTGCAGGCACAATTTACTGTAGTTATATGTAATTTGGTGATGAAGCCAGTCAAAAGGTACTTGCACTGTTCTATGTAGAGTATAATAACAGTAAATAATGCTTTATTGCTTCATTAATGATGGATCTGGCTTCTTTTTACTGTCAGAAAATGGCCTAAAAATTGGATTTATCCGGCTGTTTGATTGGCTGTGATTCACACAGGTCGCCTTACCAGGCTCAAACTCAGACTGAGGACACAAACTGACATTTACTGTACACAAGCAAGAACCAGCCTGGTCCCAGAACTGATGCCACCTTTGATCCACTTCACTGTGTTAATACAATTCACCTCAAAATGAGATAATAAATGTTTTGGGTTTGGACGTATTGACAGAGGTGTTATTGTGTGTGACTTTGAAGAATTTCATTTCAGGGAATGACATACACTTATTGCAGCAGCAGAGGTAATACTAGCAATGATAGCAGTAGTGGATGTAAACAGTCTGATCTGCACTAAGCAGTGGTAATAATTTCAATGGTAGCAGCTTTAGTAATTGTGGCAAAAACAACTTGAAATGGAACAACTTTGAATGCTTATGATAATAATGACAGTAATTGTACGACTGTTGAGCCACAGTGTAAGCACAAACAGTACCGCTGTTGCTTTGCAATACAATCACAATGTAATTATTATTTGAAGTAACAAGAGGGTCTTACTATGTGACTTTGCAGTGGTTTCCGGTTTTGTGTTGAAAGGAAAATAATATTCTGAAAATGTTTCCTCTGTAGGTTCAGGGGTTGTGAAGGCTGTAATACAAACAAACAAACACACATTTACGGCAAGTGAGTAACAGTGATACACACAAAGTATAATGTCTGTTGTTAAAGGTTAACAAACTACTGTTAATTCCTGATAGCTGTTTTTCATTAAACATCTGCTCCTTGTAAGGATGTGAAGATCTTAGCAGCAGCACTTTTTTCTGTGTCATTATAATGTTCGTCTCTTTATGATTGGAGTGTGTGTTCCTCCCGACCTTCCCAGGGCTTGACGTGAAGCAGAGGACTCCATTCACTCCACTGGCTCTCAGAGTTCACCTCGTCATGGGCTCGGACCTGAACGTGGTGGAGGTGGCCGGCCAGTGCGTCCGAAATCACGACTGAGCGCTCCTCAGAGTAAATCTGCAATGATGGAGAAAGAGGGAGCAGGGAGATGGGACAAGAAAACAGCAGTGAGCAAGTAAAGAAAGTTCAAATATGGAAACAGGTCTGTGGTGAGGCACTGTCAATATAAGTTTTTTTAAGCTTTAGTGTGCATTCTGGGTGACGCAAAACAAAGATTAAATTAAAATATCTTATATTCTTATAGTTTGTTATTGCTCCTTGTTGTTGTTTTTCATCATTAATTTTAATTCCTTGGTTTGGATGTAATTTGCTGAGGCGACTTATGCATCAACCCTTCTCCTTCATCCATCATCCAACATTGCAGAAACCACAAAGTCCTTTGGCATAAAAAGTCACCACTTGATTTGATGAACCGCAATCAACGCCGCAGCGAAACCTCCGGTCTTGCTTACTGACCTCTGACCAGTACATGGAGCCCTGCGGTCTGTATCTGATTTGAAATATGAGCGGGAAGGCATCATGCACAGGCCAGGAGGAGGGGAAGTCCCAAGAGACGTTCAGCCTCTTTGGATAGCCTTTTAGTTCCTTCACAGACACCGATTCTGGAGGGTCTGGTTTCACTGCAAATGAAGAAAAAGCAAGATTTAGCAACAAGTATATCCATCTATTTAAAAGACAATAAGTCACAATTTAGGAGAAAAAAAAGACATGGATTAAAAAAAGGGCAGAATGTAATGAAGCAAAGCACCCGCTCATGTAGCTGGTCTTTTTATTGATGCTGTTGAATTTCTCTGATGAATGACCTCATGTAACCATATCTTTAAAGCCTTCAGGAATATAGAGTGCATTCAACTTTGATTTAAAAAGCATCTCCTTGAATTGACAAATCGATGCCTCCATCATCTAGTGCTATTCAACAATTTTCTGAATTTTGTTCCACTCACTCTTATCTTTTTATTCATGTTTTTCAGCACATTTCAAACCACTGAGGCAAAAAGAATGGAGAGGCTGAGAAAAACAGTGAGGCACATTCATTATGCAAAACAGTCGCTATAAGACTTCATAGCTATAAGAAGTCTCGAGGACATTATGAAGGGCTCTGAGGAGAACGTAATGCAGACAGAGAAGCAGAAAAACAAGATAATTTAGGTCATTATATGAGGACCAAAAGGGCACAGTCACAACTGCAATGAGGGAAAAATGATGTGCAGCATGACATTTTATGTGCATGTTTGTGGGTGTTGTCTGAATGTACGGGTGTATCTTTCTTATAAGACACCAAATATATCTCTACATGGATGTGCATGCAAATGCTTGTGTAGTTTATCCTGCCCAGTGGGTGTCTGTACATCTGAAACTGGTCATGCAAATGGAAATTTGAAATATCAGGAAAGGAAATGCCTTTTTTAGCTATAGAAGGACATTGACTTGACTTTCTCCACTGGTTTTAGGCAAAGGAAGGAGAATAGATCATGGAGGTACCAGTGAAGCACAAAGCTTGTCCTTGTGAAGTTGCAACATATGAACAAGCTATTTTAAATGGGTGTGAGGTCAGAACTGGAAACAAATCATAAAGGAGATGTGGCCTACTATATTGCCAGCCAATCACAATAGCAGTCTTTGAGTAATGCTACAGCCCATTGCAGCAGCGCTGGGCGTGGAGCTCTGGGAACATGAAAAAAAATGTAAAAATGAGAAAGGAAATGTCACTATTCCTAGTGACTAGACATACAGCCTTCATACAAATGTCTTACTAAAAACTTTTTTACCCTCCTAGTCCCTGTCTGTCTATGTGTGTGTGTGTGTGAGTGTGTATGTGTGTGTGTGTGTGTGTGTGTGTGTGTGTGTGTGTGTGTG
>JAOXYL010000042.1:4989969-5017104 GCA_028564955.1 Terapon puta
CAATATTGCTAATTCTGTACTGCAAAAACAGCTTGAGCACAGCAATCTAGCATAAAAGCCAGAGAGAGGAAATGGAGCGTTACGTAAAAGAAAAGCAGGAGTTGGCTGGGTGCAGTCACTTTAATGCTGAGGGCCAAATAAAGCCTGGCCTGCTAGACTGCAGGTCACCGACACCGATGAGGTCATTAAGAGGGTCTGACTATCTGAGCCAAAACATACAGCTGCAGGTGTGTGTGTGAGTGTGAGTGTGTGTGGTGTATCCAGGCTTAGAAGTGTGTATGTTTCCTCTGTAATATAATCGTAACCCTACTGAATTGACCTCTGATGCCGCACTGATTTCTCTGTGATATATGTTATTATTAACATTTTTATAGCTTTGCTTCATAATAATAGCAAAGTTTCTTTAATCTGTTTTTTTTTATTCATTTCAGACATCAAGAAAGATCAAGTTACAAGTAAGTATCATTAGAACTAATCTCAAACAGGGGTGAATGAATCATTTATTAAATACTAAGTGTTTGAAACAACATATTAATCCACTACCCATTCTGTGTGATCACCAGCAACGTGTTACAGTGACAGAGGACGTTTCTACCAAGGCAGCGTGAACGCGACGCGATCCGGGACACCGTGCCAGTCATGGAGCCAGCAGGTATTGTGGTGTTTGTGTGTTTCTAAAGCCACAATGTCACATCACTGCACAGTGAGTAAAACATATGAATACAACTAAAATATACCGTGCAGATAGAAAATGGGCAAGTGTAAAGTACCAGAAGAGACAGAACATTAAACAGAGCTGCAGTATCCACTTATGGCAGTGTCCTCACTCAGTTCATAATGGCCCGCCGATCATAGTCACCTCAAAAAGGAAGATGGAAAAAGTTAAAAAATAATATGAGGCAACGCAACTGGTGCCTGTTTTTATAAATCCAAGTGTCGAAGTCTTGCAACTTTAAACCGGCACATGATTGAAGTCTGATACTCTGTGTGTGGATGTGCAGTTTTATATCAAACATTCCTGACCTCTACCCAGAAACAGATGAAAAAAAACACACACACAAAAGTGCTTACAAGTGCAAACACAAGCACGCGCACACACACGCGCACACACACACATATGTGCTCACACTAACACACACACTCCCTGTGGCCCAAAAGCCTCTTTATGTTTTTATGGCTTTGCTCAGTGAGAGGGTCTGTTAGGGTGAGCTGTTACTACTCTCCTATGCAGTGTGTGTGTGTGTGTGTGTGTGTGCCAGGTCAGCAGAGAGGGAGGGGCTCATCATGTCACATCCTGCCTCTGGAAGCAATTAGCTTTCACACGCATATGCTGCACAGACTCCATCACTAACTCCACACACACACATACACACACACACACACACACTAACATGTTGCACTCGCTCACACACATGCATATACTTGAAATTGGGGGAACATTTGCTCTCTAATGCGATTTACAAATATTTGCGCATTCTCTCTGTCTCTCCTTTCTCTTTCTTTCCCCACAATGTTGGCTCCAACTTTCTGTTCACAAATAATGTGCTTTTTTCTCCCCCTCACACACACCGGCCAAAGCATGTGCACATTAGAGCACATAATCCCGAAAAATACGGTTACGACATCTAACGTAGTCTCTGACATGCAGAAAAGTCCACACAAACACATTTGGTTTGGTTTCCCACACTGGAGGACTTATCAGCTCGATGGCTGTCTGTGTCTCCTTCAACAAATATCATCTTTAATCCAATAAATAAAAACACATGAAATGATTTACTGTCTCCTCCTGCTCAGCTGACATTGGCCAGGGCTGTGTGTGTTCATTAAATTGCACATGTTGCTGAGTATACTCCATGATTTTTTTTTAGGGCCACACTATCACTGCAGGTGTATTTTGATCCAGTCAAATTTAAAGCGCACCTGAGCCTACGAAAAGTAGAATTTTGAAAAAGTCATACCCTAGAACTACATAACAGGCAGCAGTCATGGGAAAATACATCATGATTTTCCATGTTATCTAAGGCTCCAAAAATCTAAAACCCCACTACATAAATAAATTGGATGGTGGTTTGGATGCTGGTTTTCTTTAACCCCTTCCAAAGCTAAAAATACAAAAGTAAATGTGCAGGGAATGGATTAAAAAGTGTGTCTGCTAAGCAAGTTTACTACCTCCAGTAGTAACTTAAGTTAACTCCATATTGCATTATTTTACAGCAGTGCAAGGTTTTAGGTCTATATCATATATCAAGTGCTAATTTAAGACTTCTTTAAGGGGTTCTCAAAATGATGCATAAAACATAAAGAAACTTATTTCTGTAGCTAGCTACAGCTGACTAAAGTTGATATTGAAACTGATGGTCACCGGATAGAAATGACAAACTCGCTTTTGTCAGGAAAGCAATGGGAAAATCTGACTTGACTTTGACTTGAGCCCAAAAACTGTCGCCGACAAAACTAAAACCAGACTGAGCACTTCTTGGCCAACAACTCACCAAACAGGCTTTAGCTGCTTGTTGAAGACAGATATCCATCATGGTCTGATGGATATCTGTCCGATATCCCGTCTGGTATTACATGTTCCTAACATCACATGTGTGGCTCTCTCATCCCTTGTATACTTGAAAATAAGACCAGAACTTGCTCTCTCTTTCCACATCAAGTAGTAGACTCACATGTCCCATTAAAATGCCTGAAAGGTGACTTTGTTTGTGTTGTGTCAGTTTAATTGATATCACTTAACTTTATAATATAATATAATATAATATAATATAATATAATATAATATAATATAATATAATATAATGGTCTTGTAACATATGTTTCTTTGAGGAAAGGGCTGGAATTTTATGATGTGATGTACTGGCCAAACACAACTTTAAAGGTAGGCTGTTAAACACGATGGGATTATTTCGATGATTATGCTTAAGTTCCTGGCCAGCATATAAGCTTTCATTTCCTTTTGTAAGCACAATAACAGCGAGATAGGGATAATGTCTGCTGGAGCAGTTCTCCCCGAGGGCCACGTGAAGCTGATTGCACCATTTCCACCGAGGTAGACGAAGAAGGTTAAGCTAAACATTACTCTTTTGGGGGGGAATTTGTACCTCACATATACCACACAGTACTAGGCTTTGTTAATATTTACCTTTAATTCCCAAATGCCAATTCCCATTTATCCTACTTATATGATTAATTGCGGCAGCTTCCAACTTCACATGAATCCTCCCTGGTCCATGATGCTCTGGTGGATTTACAGTTGAAACTGGAGCGAGGCTTTCACCTGCCTCCCTTTTCCGTTAGAGCCACGGGAAGAGCAGCTGTTCCTAATATGTTGCACAGTCTGTGTCGTTTTTCTAAACTCCACGGCACAAGATCATTCAGGAGTCATCCTTTACCTGCCATGAATCACAGAGCAGATGTTTTTAAGCAATGTTTTTTTTTTTATTTTTCATGGGTGATAAAAAATAGTCCTGTAGGAAATGAGCACAAAAAATGTAAAGTTCCACACATCATATGTTGTCCTCCACAATAAAATCACATGTTTTCAGCATGTAATACAAAGACACGCATAATACGCACGCTATAGTCACACCTACATGTTACATGTAGTGTCTGACTTTTTGCTGAGTCATAGAGAGACGCCGCAGCCAAACTTTAATTCAGTCTTTCAGAGGCTGTTGAGAACCCAACTAATGAATGAAACACATGTTTAATGAGTCAGTAAGACAGCTGCTGCATGTCAAAAGCCCATGAAAATGTAATAAATTAAGTTATTATTCAAAAGACGGTGTGAAATGTTAATTTACTCAAGCAAGACATGCCACTTGAGTCACAGTTAATGGATTATTCATCATGAGTTGACATTACGCCTACCATGATGAACTCTGGTAAATGTAATAAAGTGAAAATCATAAGGTAGGTTATTACATCAAACTACATTTAAAATTATTTACAAGTACAATTATTTAGAGTTTTTTTATTTAGACACTTTTTGTTGCTGTGATTCCATGACTGTATCTCTGTTTTAGTTATAAGGGAGGCCTTTGGTGCTTTTAAAAAGATGGCTCTAACCAGAAAAGCGACACTGTTGGTTTAGCACTTAAAGTAACATTTGTTTTTGCTGTCAGGTGACCTGATGTGGCCTCCAAAATAATGACTGTCCTCCCCGTTCAGACAGGGGTTAAGTAGTGTGACATTGTTATATTACCACAAAGCGTTTTGTGGGAAGAGGTAGGTGGGTGGTTGGATGTACAGAGTGTTGGAGTCCCCGTCTCCTGGTTTATTTGACCCATCAGTCTTTGTTGGTTTTAGTTATCCAAGTTTTTGGGCTGTGGGTTGTTGTAGCAGGACCCACGAACGACGCCATCAGAAAATGCTAGCGTGGATTATTATGGAAGGCAATTGCGAATGACCTAGCTTGTTCTTGAAGTATGAGGTCTTGTTGTTTCTAACATTCCTGGCCACGGTGGGAAATCAACCCTGCCGGCAGTTTTCTTCATGCATCTCAGCTACAGCAGCACATGTGTTGAACCCAGCCTCTTCAGCCCGTAACCTCACATCTCCTGGGATAGGTTGGGCCATTGCTCTTTTGATGGCTAAAACTCACGACACATGAAGATACCAGATGTTCAGTGTTTTAGTTGGCACTCTGGGTTGCAGAAATAACCGCGCAGCCCCTAACGTCCCCCACTATCGTACATCTTACGCCCTCTGCAGCTATTAAACTGTAACCTTGCCATAGATCCTAAACAAGGCCTTGAAATGTGTAGAAAATCATTCGAATGGCCACCTTAGTTTTATGGTGAAGAGTCAGGAATTTCCCAGAAATGTAAAAACTGTCCATCCTGAAGTAGCTCCAGAGGAAAAACTACACAAAGAAATGTAATGATCAGTTTATTGATCCCTCAAGAAAACTCTTCTCCGTTTCCCATTTCCACAGAACAGATGATGTTTTGCTTTTCTTGGCAAACAATGTGGATACTGGTCACTCATCCTCTGCTGTTCCCCCTCGACTTCATTCTACGCTGATTATTTCTTTCTGATCATGCTTCCTTGTTGATTCTCATGTTTTTTCCTTGACTGTCCCCCCTCTGAAGGTTCCCCACCAGCACCGTCTGTCTGTGGACGTGATTCCAGAGTTGAAGAACTCGGACAACCACTGCAGGAACCCCGGAGGAATCAGCGACAAGCCCTGGTGTTACACCTCAAATCCCAACATACGCTGGGAGTACTGCGCTGTGCCGCAGTGCGGGGAGGCAACCATGGTGTCAGGTAACTCAACTTGATGATGTTGTTTGTCCCTTGTTACTTTTTCACCTGGATCATGAACATGTGTAGGATCCTGCGTTAGAAGTCACCAACTATCTCACACTTTTTGATTAACCCACGAGTCACAGTTAAGACTTGTACAGTTTAGAGTTATAGTTTTTAGTAGCACATTTTCCGCTAAGCACTTTAATTCTAATTGTCTTTCTATCTGTCAGTGGTTAAACCAGAGTCACAAGGCCCTCGTCAGACCCCTCGTCTCCCTCCCACGACCACGGCGTCGTCGCCAGCTTACTCCATGTCTGTCATCGTCATCATCCTGACCGCGCTCGCGGCCACAGCCTTCCTCACCATCGCCATCCTCGCCTGCCGCAGACGGAGGAAGCAGTGGAGAAGCCGGAAGAGGTTCGAGATGCGGACGGGACAGCTAAAGATGTGTGTGTGCGTCCACCTTTCTGTTACTCACCCCCCTCGTTCTCTCCGCAGGGCGATGGAGACGCCGACACTGAGCGCCCTCCCGTCGGAGCTCCTGCTGGACCGGCTCCACCCAAACCCCATGTACCAGAGGGTTCCCCTGCTGCTGAACTCAAAGCTGCTGGCTCTCGAGTATCCCCGAAATAACATCCAATATGTCCGAGATATTGGAGAGGGAGCCTTCGGACGGGTTTTCCAAGCCAGGTGAGAAGGGGAGACGAAGTAGAGGGAAAAAGGGAGGAATGGGGAAAAGGGTGAAAAAGCTATAGATCTATCAAACTGAAAGGAGAGAAGAGGGACTGAAGTTTGGAAAGAGAAAGAGAGGAAGAGCCTCCCATCCCAAATGGAAGAGAGACTTTGCAAAGAGGGATATCTGTTTGCAACATCACATTACTCAGACTAATATTTAATATTGCCATGTCATCGTCATAATCGCAGCCAGGGGCTAACATGATGATGTGGTTATTTCTCAGGCAGAGGACGGGAAGGGGGTCAGACTGGATTTAGAGAGAGAGAGGGAGGGAGAGAGGGTGATTAAACACGGGTCACTCTATGAGCTGCTGCGTCATTCACAAAGTCACAAGGAGAGCTGCTGCTACAGGTGTCACTTTCACTCCGGACTGACCCTGTTCATGGCAAGATGCCAATGTCTCAGATTAATCCCTCCACGATGAGATTAAATACCAGACCTGTGTCATACGGTAGTTGCATTTCTAAGATTTGAAATATCTATAAAAAAAACACTTATTTATAAAACACCATCAGTAGCGTTGTGTCAGCATCGTAGAGCCAGGCACTGGCTGTTTCCAAATCTAATTGTTCGTCGTAACATAATCTCTCTTTCACAGGATTTCACACTTTTGAAAAAAATACATTTCCTGTCATTTCCACTGAAATGACATGACATATAGCAGTTGCAGTGTTTGGCACAAAAAGTCGAGAGCAACTGCAACTTTGTGATTAATCGTCATCATCATCATTCGACTGTATCTCCTCCTATGCGCACATCTCACAGCCATCTCACTGGCGAGCAGGACAGGATGTGTTTGGACAGCGCTATTTTGCACAATATATTGGAAAAGTTCTGTATGTCAAATGTGTCGCTAGACAGAGAAGAGTTTGAATTTGGAGATGACTATGCATGGTTTAATTCAGCCTCCTTTGTTGCACATTAAAAGTCTCAGAAATAGCCATATCAAGGACTAAAAATGATTTAAACATTAAAAGGCCTCTTCAGAATTGCCTGCAGTTTTCTGATCCACAGTGTTCTGGATGTTAGACTGATGTAACAAACACTCTCATCTATTGTCCACACACTGCAGCTGATAAGTCTGACCTTCTGTCTATGATGTTGCATGGACACCATACAGAGCAGGACAGATAAATCAGGGTACCGAGGAGAGGGTGTAGTAGGGCATCGTATTATAGTCTTTGAAGGTATTCTCACAGTAGCGCCTGCATGTGGCTGTGTCAGATCTGGGAGATGTCCTTCAGGCTGGCTGGTAATCCCTTAGTGAAAACTGGAATGGTGCAGGATATGGACACCCCTGAGAACATAATACACACACACACACACACACACACACACACACACAGGCAAACTCTCATACACACACATTTCTATAACTATGCACGTGAGGGCATTAGGAGTAACATATTTCTTGGTTAATACCAGAGCAAACATCAATCAAGCAATCAAGTATTAAAACAAGATGTCCAACCTCAAACTAAAGTCTAAATTAACCTTACTGCTAAAACTTGAAGTCTTGAAGTCTTGAAGAAGTGTGGACTGACCCAGATCCTCACATTTTAACCACATCCTGACTCAGAATCTAAAGCTCAAATTTGGGCTGACAAAGAACAAAAACACACACACGTACACACACGTATGTGCGCGCATGACCAGCCAACATGTGCAAATATAGACTTTTTCCTGTGTGCACATGCACTCCAGAGGACAGATAAACAATCATATAAATGCACACAAGGCAACACATGCATTTGTTGCACACACGCACGCACACACACAACATACTTAAATAGACCCGGGGAGTAAAGATCATCTTCCCTGACAGATGGGCTTCAATCTGTAGTTTCCCAACCTCTGTGTGAGTGTGTGCGTGATAGTGCCCAAGTGAGTGTTTCCATATGCGCGCGTGTGTGTATGTGTGTGTAGTTTTGTGTTTGCAAGCTATATATAAATCTCCACAGAGAAACAACATGTTGACTTTAGTCTGCCCCCTTGGTGAGCCAAGACAGGAAGTGTGTATGTATGTGTGTTGAATGCGTGTTTCCTCCAAGCGCCTGACATTAACGGTGCGCTAAAGAAAAAAGACACTTGTGTTGCTTTTGCGAGGCTGCTGGTTATTAGACTCAAAAGACACATTCAAAACACACAGTTACAAGAATCCGGTAAATGCATTAAGAAGCGTGAACCACAAGACTTCTACTATTTCTACTCTTGACACAAACAGTTACATTCTTTAAATGATCTTTATTTCATCATCTGTTCCGCCGCAGAGCGCCAGGCCTGCTGCCGATGGAGTCCTTCACGATGGTGGCTGTGAAGATGCTGAAGGAGGAAGCCTCAGCTGACATGCAGAACGACTTCCAGAGGGAGGCGGCGCTGATGGCTCAGTTTGACCATCCAAACATCGTACGGCTCTTAGGTCAGTGCGTTTGTGCCTTCGTGTGCTCGTGCGTGTGAGAGAAAAGAGAGGAGGTCGAAAACCGGAGTTCCCGAAAGGCTGCGATCACAGCTGCGTTTTACATTGCACGACTGGATCAGTGCCGGGGAGATAAGTAAAGTGCAAAACCAGATATAGAAACGGAGAAGGGGAGAAACCAGAGAACTGATGAATTTCACTTGTTAAATCAGCCATAAACAAAACACTTTTCAAATAGTTTCAGAGGAAAAGCATCCACAGTGTAAACAAATTCAGCTTTATGACTAGATCTCTGGATGCATATAGTTCGGGAGGAACTCCATCGATTTCACACATCAGAGTCTGTTCATGGGTGTTGGGGAGTACTACAGAATTTGTAGAAATAGTCGTAAAAAGCCTTTTGTGACTCCTCTGAGAGTTGTGCAGAACATGATAAATCGCCTCAAGTGATGTCACTGAGGTCCGCTCGGTTTTCGATCCAACTATGATTTGTGCGATATTGAGAGTAAACACCTGCGGAATACGGCTTCTTTCCAGATTATTCTCTCACTTCACGGCGTAGAACAAAAAGTCCATGTCTCTAGTTCTGCCACATCAGCTTTGACTTTATGTGGTTTCCCTTCAAATTGAAAATTAAAACAAGGGCAGGGAGTGTATTTTAGAAACACTTGTTGTTCAGCGAACAATAAATCAAATGGTCTGACAAAAAGAAAAAAACTGTTGTTTAAATCTGGCTTCTGTGGCTGTTGTGGAACCATAATAAGCTCGGCCAATCATTTCTTCCGGACCAAATGAAATGACTGATGATGTTCATTTTGAGGGGGTTGGATCTAAAAGAAGGCCTGGACTTGCTGGTTTTGTTCAACATTACAAACTCTAGCTTTAAATCTGAAATGTGTCTCAGAAACTAGAGCACTGATCAGGGTTTTGTGGTTTTGGTCAGTCAACTTTAAGTTCTTTATGTTAAATTTATGGAAAGACTAATCCTGAGAGTGATCCTGGTGTGTGTGGAAGCTAAAATACTTGGTTGGTGGGACCACAAACAAAGCTCTTTGTTTTGTTGTCTTTTTTTCTCAAACTGATTTTTTGCTGAATCCAAACCAAATGCTTTGGCTTTTATCCTCATCAGGGGGCAAACAGAGCAGTTTACAACCACTTTTATCTATTTTCAGTCAGAGATCAACTTATCCAATCATCCTATTGGATAGCTATTATTAAGCCATCATCTTTTTTTTTCTCACTATTTTAGAATGATCATGAGGGCCACTTCATGATGGAGAACTTGAATATGAATGAGGAGGTTGTTTTTGTTAGTTCACTCTGCAGGTTCTTCCGCTAATCATATGGAAATAAACTGCTTTTGCAGTCACTGCATCCTGTAATGCTCCTCTATGAAGTAATTTCCCTCTGATCGTTGTCATCAGAGCACCATAAAACCGCTAGTGGTATAGATAGGACTGTTTGCCTGTAAACAAAAGCTGCTTGACAACTAATGTGTCTTTGTTGGCGCATTGTCCACCATTAAAGTTTATCTACACTAATACAGCCTATCTAATCTAATACAAACAGCCTGCAACCAAATATATTTCCAAGAAGACATTTAGAGATACAACATACTCGATTTGGCAACGTCAGTGAGTAAACAGAGCCATCGCTCACTGAAAGTTTGCTTACTTTTGCTGCATTTTATGGCTCCAGCGGTTGTGAAATATTTGTAAATCAACCCCCCAGAGATTCTTCGCGAGCATTATCAAAGGACAGCATCACGTGTTTTCTGTTCACTTTTGAGCGACTCCTCTGGAGGGTGACACAGCGGCGTTCAAGTCTCCGTGCGCACATGAAACCAGAGCTGATTAAATTATTTTGTTAACCTCTAATTACCCTCTGGACTAATAATACACGGTAAAACATGTGCAAAAATACATGCATCATCCATAACATGCATGTGTCACATTCAGAGATGCCATATGCGTGCGGGACGGGGGCCTCTGTCTGTATATTTAGCGATGGAGCAAAAATATTTTGATCCGGCTACTGACCCTCGGTGGAGGCCGCTACCGTTGAACTGTGCTCCTCGTTTGAAGGCCGCGGGGGAGCAGTAATCAGACCTCGTCCTCTGGGGAGCCGTCCCACTCTGTGACCCACGGGACATGAAGTAACTGAGCGTGACCTACGGGCCTCCTCTTCTCGCCAAAACTTCCGTGCATGTTGTTGTTGTTGTTGTTGTTGCAGCTCCAGATGCCCCAGTATGTCGATACACATCTTTGTTAATGCTACAGCACTACAATGTGACAATTTGATTAATAGAATCAAGGTTGTCTATATCTTACCATCATCGTGTATCCTTTATATTCCATTTTAGCTTGTCCTTTTATGTGGCTTGCACAGTGAAATATTTTAACTGAAGACTCCATGTGTCCAGTAGCTGCCCAATTCCATCAAATGGAGACAATCTAGATGGCATTTTAAACACATTTGCACAAAAACTCAGCCTGACTTGTTTGGCATTTTGATGACCTTCGTTTTTGGTTCGAACACAGTTTGAACTGACTTGAGCTACTGGCGGGTCAGCGTGCTCCCAGTTCATGTTGCTCACTGAAACAGAAGCGGCGGAGTGCACTAAATCAAAAATTATGATTGCGGCCAGCATGACTCAGTGCTTTTCAGTACGCAGACCGCATAAAGTGCACACATCACAGGGTAAATTGGCGAGAACGCAGACAAGTTCTGCAAGGGCTCAAAAAGTGAAACCGGCTACCGAGAGAGAAACTGAAACGACTGTCCTGTACCGGAGGAGGGATTTCTTTGCCCGCTGGCGAGCCTACTGATTTGTTAGGAAATCTGTTTGTGAATGCCAGGCTGCATGAACGGCACATCCACAGCTTCTGCAGGGCTGTCGGGGCTCTGCACAGTCCTAACAGTGTGCTCTGTGCTCCAACCCCTCCAAGCAGCGCACGTCGCAGAAAGCATTCACAGGAATGCATAGATAAACAAGCATACAGCCGCTCTTTTGTGGAGAAAAAGTAAATAAATAGTAAATAAAGTAGAACGACTTTTGTGAGCTTAAACCTCTGCTCAAGCTAGAATAGTCTCCAGTGTGCTATTACACCCACGAGACTTTCATTCCTGTACTGGAAATGACAAGGTAGCAAAACGTGGCTTAAGGATCGGTTACTTCAGGATATTATCTACTGAGTCGCATAGTTTTGGCTAAGAAAGGTTGTATGTCCACCAAATTTGATGGAAATCCATTCATTCATTCATAGGAAAATGTTATTTAACTTTAAATAACGTATCAATACACTTTCTCCCCACATCAGGAATGCAAACAAGCTCAGTTGTGGATGACCTGGGTGCCAGAGCATTTTGAGTTTACTGAATCTCAAATTAACTTCTTTCAGCCATCTCTCGACATCTGAGATTAACAAGAAGAGCGGCCGCAATCGCACCACACACCAGTTTTAGAAATTCTCTTTAATTGGCCGCATGTCCCCGCAGCAGAGGCGGGTTCTGAGGAACACAAGGCTGTTTCAGAGGCGCGCAGTGTTTACATCACAGGGTTACTAATATAGGACTGTACATCCACTATGCGTCAGAGTATATTTGTGAGCCGTGCACACATCACCGATGGTTGCGTTTGTGTTTATGTCTCGGCTGGATATTTATTTATCTTTTACAGTGAATGTTGTCATTGTGTGATACTGTAGAAGAAAAAATACGCTTTCATTGGGCATTGGTTTAATGATGTCACCGATGTGTTTACATGGTCAAGCGTTTGTGTTTGTGCTCTCAAACCTCTGTGGTGGGAAAATGCATAAAGCTACTTATATAATCTGTACGTCACAGACAGACGAAATAAAAAAAACTTTCTGTGTGTTTTTCTCCACAGGTGTGTGTGCAGTGGGTAAACCCATGTGTCTGATGTTTGAATACATGGCGCACGGCGACCTCAATGAGTTCCTGCGACGGCGTTCCCCGACCCAGTCTGTGCGCACCCTCAGCCGCGCCAGCCTGTCGGGCCGCAGCTTCTCCTCGGAGATGGAGGCGGCAAGCCTCTCCTGCGCCGAGCAGCTGTCAATCTCCAAGCAGATCGCCGCAGGAATGGCCTACCTGTCGGAGCGCAAGTTCGTCCACCGTGACCTTGCGACCCGGAACTGCCTGGTTGGGGAGGAGATGGTGGTGAAGATCGCAGACTTCGGCCTCTCCAGGAACATCTACTCAGCTGACTACTACAAAGCCAACGAGAATGATGCCATCCCCATCCGCTGGATGCCCCCAGAGTCGATCTTCTATAATCGCTACACCACTGAGTCGGACGTGTGGGCCTATGGCGTGGTGCTCTGGGAGATTTTCTCCCATGGGATGCAGCCGTACTATGGTATGGGCCACGAGGAGGTCATTTACTATGTGAGGGACGGCCACATCCTCTCCTGTCCTGACAACTGTCCCCTGGAGCTGTACAATCTGATGAGGCTTTGTTGGAGCACACACCCATCAGATAGGCCCAGCTTCAGCAGTATACACCGGATACTGGAGCGTATGCACCAGAACACACTGAGCACGAATGCTGACACAGAGGCCGACTGCTAACCTGGGAACATTACAGAGAAAAAAGTTTGTCCCACTGCAAAAAAACATTGACTTTTGTAGTGATCAAGTGCCTGTAAACAAACTTTAAAAGAACCACTGAGCCTGCATAGAATACCCAAACAGTAAAGTCATTTCAGTCATTTTTGCCCAATTTGTCTTTTCAGGAAAGTCTTTTATCATCAACACCTGTCATAATAATTTGTCGCTTACTTTACTTTACCAAGTTTGTAAGGAATGTTGTAATGTCTCCAGACTAGACTCTAACCTGTCACCCCCAAACATTTACCCGTCCATTAATGAAATGCAAATTAAATGCATGTACAAACAGACAGGAACCGTAAGCCCACATTATGTGCTTTTGAAGACTTGAAGCCACTTTCACAGATTTTGCAGATGAAACTCAAAATATTGTTCTTCATCCATTGCATGTGAAGTAGTTAGACTTTTGTTTGCCTTCATTTTAAACTGGTAAAAATGATCATTGGGGTTGGAAAGAAAACTGGACGTTAAAAAAAACATGTCTCATTGTTGTCACCTCTAGCAAATTCCACAGTGGCACACCGTCACTTTAAGCATCGCTGTTGGATGTTTTTATAGGCAAGTTGTGATTCCATTTTTGGGCATTCTTGTTTTCTTGTTTCTTTATCATGATGTTTTTTTTTATTGTTGTTTTCTTTTTCTTAATTCTAAATTTTGACACACAGAAGTCAACACACAAAGTTGTTGCAAGTCTATTAATGAATTCATGTCATCGTCACCAACAAGTCTCCCACTGAAGCACAGACACACGTTTCCGTAATTAGAATTTTGCAGAAACTCATTAACCACATTAATTCTCATGCCTTTAAATAGACTCCTCAGTTTGTGAATAATGGGCAAAATGTCGTCCATGTTCGAAAATATCCTCATTGTGAAAGATGAAATCTTTCATTGGCTTTTACAAAGATAGAAACTCTCTCTTGCAGATCAAACTTTTGCTTGCTGGTCTCATTTTAACCGTAATTTAAATGAGGGTCACATTATTTCACAGTTTCAGTAAAGCATCAACAGCATCTCTTGTGTCATCAATCTTTCTTTGTCAAGTGGATTAACTCGAAGATTTTTTTTGTTTGTTTTATATGTTTATTTAATTAAGAGATTAATATCAAATGAGAGATTCATAACAAAAGACACTTGCCTTTCAGATGAAGGATGTGTTTTATTTTAAAATGTGGCATGAAGTTACATTTTTGTTATATGTTACAATGGTGCAGGTTGTGCCTCACTTATTTCTTTGTATCGCTTGCAAATAAACATAACATATTAAACATATTTGTATTTAATACCATGTCTTTTTTTGTACAAAATTTGAATGTATATGTGTGGAAACATCTTACCAGGCCTTACGGTTTCTACTATACCTCAGACTAACATCTTCACCCTTGGGCATCCTGCAAATGTGAGTCTTATGTCGCTCGGCCCAACTGATTGGCTGCACCTCACAGAAAAGTGGGAGGCAGCGCTCCCACCTAGGCTGCTGTGTCCGATGTAGCTTTTATGGTAAGAGTGTGGAACAGTTATAAAAAAAACCCACATCCACAGACGTGCCCACAGTAAATGACACGTGCTCTAAAAATCCCTCTGTGTTATTTGAAGAGTAGCTTTTTTTTGTGGAGACAGGAGGGATGCCGAGAGCAGGAAGAATTGTACATTTCTCCGTCTCTGCCCCAAACCCTGCTTAAAATGCCTCCTTCTCTCTGTTTATTTAATCACGAGCCTCCTCTAATACATGTTCCATAACAGCCCCCCCCCACCCACCCACAGAAAAAAAAGTATTTTGCCATGTGGGTGCTGCGGTGTTATTACTCGCCAGAGTAGAGGGATCAGAAGGGTGAAGTGAAGCAGAAAAACAGGCATGCCGTGTGGTGCTATGTGCGTCATTTTTACAGAGAATTTCTGTGCACGTCTGTGATGTGTCCTTGCATGCATGAGCTCCACTCATTAGTGTGGGTTTGTATATGTTTGCGAGTGTGTCTGTGTTTGCTACTCAGAGCGTGAGCTTCATGGAGGACGTTGACTTGTGTGTGTGTTGTGTGTGTGTGTTTTGGGGATGCCCAGAGTAAACTGTTTAAAGTAGGCAGCATGGAGTTTGGCCTTGGGCTGGTCATCCCTCTTCTCCTTCATCTAAACTGTGGATCAGGCTGTCTCACTCCCACTTCCTCCAGTGCTCTTCCATCCCCTCACACCTCCTACAGATTTCTCTGCTTCCACCATATTATTTTATTTCATTTCATCCCCTCTTTCTCTCCACTGTCTGTTTTTTATGTGATGTGGTCTCGCTCTGGACACATGGGGGTCGATCATAGTGTATCTTAATTAACTAATTTCACAAGAAGCACCTTCTTATTTCACATTTAACCATCATATTCAACATCACCACTTATTATCAGAAGTAGCTAATGTGTCACACTTAATGAGGTGAATACATACTCATTACTGCTACATAATTTGCCAAACAAGCATAATCCTGTGTTTCTCACTACATGAAAGTTAAAACGTTTGAGAGTCATAGCACGAACACTATCAAGGCATGCTTATGAAGTTATAAAAATTCAGAGATACGGTTCCAAGACAATAATAAAGTATTAGAGTAAGTGGAGTACACATGTCAACTACAAATATTAGAAAAAAAACAACCTGTCCAAGAGCAGAAACACAACATGTTTCCATCAAGGAATGCTCCACCAGTGGTAATTTTTGTCTCTAAACCTTCATCTGACTACAGAGTCTATTTATGACCTGGAGCATCAGAAACTTTGCGAAGGTTTTTCTGCCATACTCTAAGTCGCTGTAGTCTACTATGTCACCACAGTTGCCCCTTCAGCCAGTATCATCAACCTGCAGAGCTGGAGGGCCCTCAGATACACAACTCTAAAATACCTCCCAGATCAGATTTGATGAAAACTACAACATCCCTGCTTGGACTCTCTGAACTAATGGTGGAACACATGGCAGCAACTGCAGTGAAGAAATAAGTGCACACTCCTTCAGTCTCCATTCTGCAACTCTTCTCTTGGTTTTTCTAGCCAGTCATTTCAGTCTGGTGCTACAGTCTGCCCTCAGCTGGTTCCACCTGACTCTGTCCTTTCTTTCCTTGCTCTCCATCACAACTGTTTCCTGTCTTATCTGTAGCTGCTGTTGCTTCCTTCTACGTGTCTCCATTAGCGCCTTCAGTGAAATGCCTTTGTTAAAATGCAAAGCCAGCTGCAGATACTGGAAAGTAACACTCATTCACAGAAAATTAGCCTGATTGTCCCTCCTCCAAACAAAAGGTTTATCTGAATGGACTCTCCAACCTTCCTGCCAACTTGCAGTGTTTGGAAAACCAGAGATTTATGCTGCAGTGAAAAATCGCTTCCTGTTTTGTCACGATAATCTCCTTCGGTTCTTTCCATCTTCGCAGCACAGAAATTTGATAATGTTTCAGGGGAAGCTGGATGTTTCAGCCGAACTGAAGCAAATCCTGGATCTTTTGCCACGTTAGCTGCTTGACTTTTAATGTCTTGTTGACTTTTCCACGTGTCATGACTTTCGCTGGCAGTCGCAATGCTGATTCTGTCCTCTCAAATGACTTGCTTTAACTTATCTACCACGCACGCTGTAGGACATTTGGATATATTTGTCCATCAGCAAATCATGCTGGGAACCATGGAAAGCGTCTATATTGACATTGTGATGAAGAAGTGACATCCCCTTCACTCAGCGACGGCACAGAGGAACTTCCTGTGTGGCCACACCAGCAATGATTGGCCCATTCAAACAGCAACAGGAAGTAGGGAGACATATATCAGTCAACTGGAGGCTAGCACTCTAAAGCTGTGGAACAATAAACATTTCACACACACACACACACACACACACACACACACACACACACACACACACAGACACAGAACATTCTTTCCTTTAAAAACATTTGGCTGCTGTTGCTAGGGCTACTGCTTAATTCATGTCACACGTGACACAAAGTGGCCCTGACCGCACTAACAAGAGTATTAAACATACACACATACCACTCTTGTGTACTGCTCAATGTAGTGTCTGCACTGTGTCTCATTCCACATGCTGCACTGTGACCTCACTAACTTGAAATTTTCACTTTTCAGAATTGATCATGTGAATTCAGATAGTTTGTTTTTAATCACAAAAACATACACATACATATGTATATATAGTAATGTATATAAAGATGGCTGAATAAAGGGCAGAGATTTACTAAGTCTGAGGCAGTGGGCCTCCCCCTGACAAAGCCTCGAGAATGGGACACCAAATGCTCATCTGAGAAGTTCGTGTCTGACTCAGTAAAATACCAACATGACCAATCCTTGATAATTAATGATATAACTGATGCAATGCATTCAGTGTTTTCCCTTAAACTGATTGGTGCACTCCTGGGGACGCTGGCCTCCCACTGTGAAACCCTGGTGTAGAAAAAAGTCTACAAGAAAAGGGTATAGGAATTACTGATACTAAAGTGGTCTTGCATATCATATACAAACCACAGTGTGAACATTTGTCTTCCTCCAACAACATAGCAGTTGCAGACTTCTGCTAATACTCAAAGCTATCTGAAATGTGTGAAAGACCTCAAGGTCTATAAATGAATACATCTAGAAAACCCCCTTTCCTTCATGTCACAAAGCCCACGTTATCAGTCTGTCTGTCTGTGACCCTGTATGTTCTTCCAGTGTTTGTTACTGACCTACTAGATGTCATGGAGACATAAACATTAGATAACAGAAGTGAACAACAATAGCAAAATGATAATCATGAAAAATAAAGATAAAAAAAATATCAGTCGGGTCACTCTGATGGTGATTTTTCTTTCATTTATTAAAAAAAATCCACAAAAAAGAACACATCATCACACTAATTCAGACTTTTATCATGTTTTTTTATTGTTTGCTGGGATATCAACACTATGACTCTGGATGGACATCCATTGATATTGGCCCGTACAGTATACTAGATAGTATGGAAATCACATTTATGTCTGTGTCACAATTACTTTCTACAAACTACTTGTACATGGTTTGTTAAATCGGAGGCTTGGCAACAATGTCCAAAAACATTTAAAAGCAATGTTTCACTTTGGAAGAAAAAAAATGTTTCACACCTACAGTCTGTTAGTACTTAAACACTTTGGGATGAACAGTTTTCGGTATTAAATCCATTGCATCTCTAAAGCGCAAGTCACACCACCTGCATCATGTCATGTGAACTTATGTCACAGCAAAGCCCTGTCATGATGTACTGATCTGAGGAGCTAGTTTTTGTGAAATGTGATGTGTGTTAATGATGGGAAAAAAGATAGTGGTGACTCCTGTCATGCATAATAGTGAGATGAATGCTGAGTGCTGTGGTTTTGACATGCATCACATGGTGCCGGTGTGTGTTGTGTCATTAAAATAGATGACATGAGAGTCTCAGTTTTTGTCCCCACATCAGATGATTTGAACTTCTTTTGATCTAAGAAAGTTGAAGTGTTGATAAAAATGTTCTATTCAAAACAACCCTCTAAATCTTCTTTAAGCTGTTATATATAATCTGTATTAGTGGGTTTGGGGTGTTATGCATCTGTATTATTCAAAATAGTCATGCTCGCTTGTGAAAACTTTCTACAAAAGTGAGATACTGCGACACGGACATTAAACTTTGTTCCACTTTAAGGCAACAGCAAAACGACAGTGTTAGCAACACGCAAACTTAAAGAGTAGTTTAACTAACCTGAAATGTGTTTTTTTCTGACATCCTATGTTTTTACTTCTCACCCTGCAGCAGTGATGTTTGTGGCACCATCCCTGATCATCCCATCAGATTTGAACAAAGGTTAAAGCTTTTCAGTGAGAGAGGATGTATACAAAAGTGACATTTCAGCGTCGTGTTAAGTTACTCTTTAAAGAGGAGGACTGGAAGGCACTGCACACAAAGATATCTAGTTCTGGGTCACAAACAAGTTAATATCTGTTATAGTGTCTACAGGACGTTCATGAATTAGGGTCACAATGAAAAAGAGCTCATGACATAAAAAACCATAAACATAATCCTACAGTACATTTGGACAGAGTATAACACAGTTAAATTTACAAACACAAAACACTTTCCCTTTGGTGATTAACTTTGAATAACATATTTTATATACATACATACTGTACACATATACTTACAATGGTGTACAACGAGTGACACACTGGTAAACAAAGACATACAAAGACAGAAACTTTAGTTGGTTTATTATATATAACCTGAATCAGTACTTTGTTAGAAAAGCGATTACAGTGAATGTAAAATGTAAAAGGTCAGGTCCAGAAATAACAAGCGGGACTGCTGCTGCCACTGCTCTTGTAAGGCCTTTAGTAACGTTAACTAAAGCAAACGTTGGAAAGACTCAAAGGCAACATTTAGTTAGTTTAAACAGGCTGTCTAAGAATATTGCCTTGAGTTTAAAGCTGAAAGTCCAAAAGCAATAAGGAAAATTTTTACCTGGGGAACGACAATAAGAAATCCAAGGCCCATTCTCAACAGCTGGGGTGCCTTCTGGATAAAAGCATGTTTTGGGGCAGCTTGGATGGTCAAAAATACCATCTGACTTCATTTTAGCACTGCAGCTGAGCACCCTGACAAACATCTTGCTTCCTGGAAAACATTCGACAGCATTTTTGGCCATGATTCTCACTTTTCTGTCAGCTGTTAGCAGCTTTGTCTATGTATTTTGGCCAAAAAGTGTTTTGATTCAAGTGAGGACCGAAAGTTCAGCTGGCAGTCTCAAACGATGCACGTCATAGCATCACCACGCTGACTCTCTGTTGGCTTAGAACCTCAACTTAATCGTGGGTGTCAGGGAGTGCACTGGAGAGGAAATAATATAATTGTAATCGGCATTGAAGTGTCTCAACTCTGCCTTACAATTTAGTCAGTTCATGAAGAAAAATATAAAGGCTACTAGACTTTTGAGTATTATTGTGTAGTAAAATGCAATGCCTGACTATTGTCAGTGCACCTTCTAGTGGACACAAAATGCTGGCCCAAAAATGCTCAATGTGGGTGGTATGGTAAACATCCAATAAAGATATTTTTGGGTATTATATTATCATAACCCTGCTATACACCTGTCAGCAGGATGTGCAGAGCCAAAAGTCTAATAATGAAAACACAACCTTAATTCATGAGGAAGCTATAACCACATGATGTGTCCCTCTATTTTGGGGTAAGGTATCTAAACTTCTGAATTTATGGTGAGGCCCTTCTAGCATCTGACTTTGCTGCTTCTCAATGACGATTCTCAGTCAGCAGTGAATGAAGACAAGTGCAAGTTGTTGCCGGGAAGTCACACAGCCGCCAAAAAAACTTACAGCCCACAGATGGCTGCCCCCATTGCGATCTTAGCACCAGGAAATGGCTGACATATTTTCAAGACATTGCGTTACTTGAGCTGTCTGCTGCTCAAATTAATAAGGCAAAATCCCTCACTTTGGAGACATGCTCCCACTCAGCAGTGCAAAGAAAGATCAAGCTGCAGTGGGTCATGAATGGAGGAACAATACATCATGCATTTCTCAACGGTTAAGCACTCCACAGAAGACCCCTGGGTGGGTAATATGTTTGGGAAGGAGACCTGAATTGCTTCATATTACAAATAACACTGTCACCACAGAAATGTGGACGTGTCATTCAGTTCATGCTTAATAGAAAAGTTTTAGTCATACTTTGCATTTGCCTTAAAAGATGCACGTTTCAGTTTAAGATTTCTTTTAGCATATAATTGTTAGAGGCAGAGCTGGAAGGGAGTTTGTGGGCCAGGGTAATTGTCGGAGGAGATTTGCTATAGTAGTGACTGGTCGCACCAGCATTTGTAACAGTCAAATTCTGAACATTCATAATGAAATACAGTGGAACGAGTGCATTATAGCTTGTGGAGGGTAGAATCCGAACAGTGCGTTTGCTTTGGTAAACTGTTTTGCAGCACTGATCATAGATCCTATCGCATCACCAGAGGCACATATAAAACTGGTTTTACTTTGAAATGCACTTACTCCACCCCCACTCCCCACCGCCTTCCCTCAGCGTCATGGACACAGAGACACTTGATAAAACCACAGACAGCTCAGCGCATTTCGTGATCTGAAGTCTGCTAACGCTCAGCAGATACGACCTTCACCTTGTCTCTGCATGACACTGTGGCACACAGCCTGCTCTAAAACAGCAAACATCCTCCCCCCATTTTTGGTAAGATCCCTCGAACAGCTTCTTCTCTAATTCCTCAGAGGGAATAAACAGCTCTGGATTTCTGCAGCTCCTGGACCCTTTGTGTATTTAAGTTGGACGAAGGGAAGTGACTGCTGGGACGGTTTCACAAAAGCTTTTTACTATGAGAATGGGATTGGTAGAGTAAAATAATAATGTGGTTAATGAGTCCCCACATTATTTAGGTTCTAAGGTCACTTGTCATTAAAAGATGATTAATGAATGTACTGCAGCAAAGAACCGTGGCTGTGATTACTTAAACAGTCTGATGGGAACGACCGTATTGCAGAATTTTTTGGGTGAGCTGCTAAATACGTCAGACATGTCAGTATTAATATATTTATCTATGTTATAAGCATTGGCAGGATGTCCCATGAATTTCACTGTGGAACCTATTTTCTAAAAGTTGAAACCCAGGAACTAGATGAGTCTCCACAAGGTCACTCTAAAGTTGCTGCTGAGGGTAACTTGTAACTTGTGTAACACTCAGTTACACTTTATGAGCACAAAACGGCACGTGTTGCTTTGAATTATCCCAGTTTTAAACAACAACAAAAAAGAAAGACTGGTGTTTAAAATCTGTTTTCAGACCCAAAATGTTGGTGGATGGATATATGGTATGGTATCCATGCGGTATATGGATATGAAGGAAGCCCTGATGAGGGTGCCATGTTTGGTGTTTTTTAACATGTATGTATGATATTATGAGACCTTTCTTAACAATGGAGATCAATGGGGAAAAGTCTGAAACCCACAACTACAGGATAGAAAGTTAGAGAGGACTGGAGAGAGAGGATGGGTTATACTGGCATTACCTTCATTTCACAGATTACTTTTAAATAGTTCATATCAGCGTTGTCCATTACAACACATTCAAAACAAACAGAAAATAATAAACAACTAAACAGAAATAATAACAGCCAATCAGAGTGCGCAAAGAGCAGACTCCTCCCCTGTTCTCTCTCCACACGACTATAAAGTCTCGTCATCTTTCTTCACCGTCGCCATCCTTTCCTTCCCGATGATCTCATCCAGGTCGTCAGCGACTCTCAACTTCATCTACTTAATCTTCATTCTCATGTGTTTTAGTCCATATCATGTTCGCAGTCCCCCGAGACCTTCCTGTGCTGCCATTTACCTTCTTTCAGTCAGTATCTCCAAAAGAGATTAACCCCTTCAGATGGATTAATCTCTGTGACCCCCAGCCCCCCTCTATACCACAGAGTGTTCGTTGTGGTGGTGGTGGTGGTGGTGCATGCCGCCGCTCAGCACCGTGTGGTTGATGGACGACGCCGACCGGTCCGATCCCTCTGCCGTCGTCCCGTTGACGTTCTCCTGCCGCTGACAGCACAGGATCTGCCTGAAGGTGGCGCTCATCTCCTTGTCACGGTAGGAGTAGATGATGGGGTTCATGGCCGAGTTGAACTCGGCAAGAAGCAGGAAGAACTTTTCGTATGTGAGGACGTTGCAGTTGGCGCAGAAGACATCAAGCAGGAGGATGACCAGGCCGGGGGTCCAGCAGATGATGAACGCACCTGAGGGGACACAAAGCAGAGAAAGAAGTGGTGAAACTGGTGCCGAAAAATGAAGAAACTACCTTCTTGTTAACATAAAAGAAGACAGCTCTATCGAATGCTTTTGTGTGTTAGGTTACATAAAATTATAGATTTAAATGTAAAAACCAACATAAACATAAATGCTGTGGCGTTTAGAGGCTGTTCACCTAATCACTGTCGGTAAATTACTTACATTCTGTTAACATGGTTTGACTGGAGTAAAAGTTTGACAGAGTGAATACTGTCAATCTGCCTAAATCAATTATGTATTATTATTATTATTTACTGGGCCATCTCATTAAAATGTTTATTATAACTTGATTTTTCACAAGTGCCACATAAGTACAATGTATCACAAATATTAAAAGCATTAAATCAAAATTTGTATTTCACCACTTTTAAATAGCTCTGGTCATCCTAATTGCATATCTGAAGCTAAAAAGAGACTTCAAAAGGCATACATTTGTCCTGGCACAAATTTTATGTACACAAATTGTTGGTGTATTAAGCCTTTAATCTTTGTGATGTTTCTTGGCTTGACTTTGGGCATGAGTTACTATTAGTTGTCAAACTCATGTTCTTAGGTTGTCGAAATAGTCTGGTTTTCTTCTCCTTTTTATGAGCTTTGGCTGAACGTACAGTTAATACCGTTAATAATGTGAGGTGAGGTTGACTTTCTTGTACTTCACCAAATCAGAATGGGTTTGTTTAATTTGTATTCTCAGGACTTTTGCATTATAGCACTAAGTCCTGGACTTCTTAGGTTTCCGCAGCTTTACTTTTAATGACTTATGATTTACACTTGAAAAGTGATTGCTCTCTTTGGACTTGAATTTTTTTGAAACAAACAAAAATCCCTATAACCACATCACCATCACTTAACAACCACACCACCATCAGTCTACAGAACAAAAACACCCATGTCTTTCTGTGCCCACATCTAAAACTTTTTAATGGCATATATGGAGTACAAAGCACTTGTACAGTGTTTTTAAATTGTTGTGTGTGTGATTGTTGTTTGCATGAGGTTACCAGTTATGGAACGTCAAAAGTGAAAAATACCGCTAAAAGACTTCCATTACCTCCAATCTGTGTAAAAAAAAAAATCAATGTATCTTCCATTTATCTTCACCACACAGTGTGGTCTTATTTATCATAACACTCTCCATTTTCTTGTTTTGCGGGTGATATTATGAACGAGGAAAAAATATTATTCTGTCATTTATTTATAGACAATTACCTGACTTTGCTGTTCATGCTGTATCATGCACTTTTGAGATACAGAGGAGATTACAATTTACATATTACAATATGATACTGCATTACTTGACTGATCAAATATGTTGTGTGCATGTACAGTATATCATCACTGTTCAGGATGATGAAAAAGTTCAAGCTTTCAAAATAAAAGCACAAAGACACGTAGTGGTAAGTAATTAGTTAAAAACACTATGTAAAAAAAGAAAACAAAATCAAATAAAACAGAAATGTAATTAAAACTTAAAGAAAAAAACAACAACATCCAATCTCCCAAATGCAACCAAAGGCTGTTTGGCTTAAGTTAACATAAGATCTCTAACAAAACATTTACTTATAACTGTACAACAAGAAAAGCGTTCATATGATGGTTAGAGGTAAAGTTTAGACAAGTTAAATTTAAACTTAAAACATCTAAAAAATGACCTCTCCCTTAATGTGAAACATCAACAGAAACATAAACGACTGACCTCCAGCTAGTTTTTGTAACCATATCTCCCATACTCCATCATCATATCTATAATCTCTTAACTTCGTGAGTACAAGGGGGAGGGGGGTGGTGGTTTTGGGGGTCACCCACTCATTACTCATGAATGTCAAGTTCAAGTACTGCAGATTCTGTCAACAGATGCTATTTGTCACAACTATGAGACAAGTGTGGGACATTACACTCTTGAGACAGTAAAACAGAAAGTCCTGATGAGAAATTAGGCAAGCAGAGAGACAGAGAGACAGAGCGAGAGAGAGAGAGAGAGAGAGAGAGAGAGAGAGAGAGAGAGAGAGAGGATATTGACAGGCAGGCCTGTTATCTGTTAGTGTTTTGCAGGCGGCAGCTGCAGCGAAGGCTTGACCTCACTTCCCAGCTATGCAGGCAGACTCTCCGGAGTTAGATAAATTGCACAAACGGTTCGCAGCCCGGCCGAGAAACTATCTGAACTATTTGACTCTGAGTGAAACATCTCACTCTAAGCAGGAAAAGACTAAGTGGAGAACACACATCCAGACCCGGGGGCACACTATATATGTGACATCGACAATACAGCCAAATACAGCCTCTATTCTTGAAAAATACAGCAACTAAAAACACAAAATACTCCTCAACATCCCCCTAGTTTGTTTTTCTCTTTCATTCAGCCTGCTGCTGTTTTAAATGGGGTGTATAACATGTATCTTTACCAGATGAGGAAGAAAACAGGCATTGTATGAAGCTGAAAGCTTTCGCCCCTGGATTCTTTTATTTCCTCTCTGAAGCCAGGGGTATATGGCTGCTTGCGACACACTCTTCATCTTTAAACTGCCCCTGCACACTGTCTATAAAAAGTGTCTCTTGGTTACCGCGGCCGCAGAGAGCAGGGTTACTGCCACATCAGGTTCACGGAGGGGGAGGTTTTTTGTTTACGGACGACCGAAGTGAAACCTTTTGCCTTGTCACTACTTGACAATGCCACATGGAGGGAAAAGACACCAGTGAAATGGAAAGTGAGTGAAGGAAAGTAAGTAAACATGGCAAGGCCTGGAAAACTGAGAGAAGCATGGAAAACTACATTGTCACTTTCCAGTTCTTGATAGAGCGAGGAATTACACAGGAGCCACCAGTGGGTGTTGTTATGTCTTACTCATAGCAACAATAATGTCCTAAGTGAGACACTGTGACATTTGAAGGATCATCTTCAGTCACGCTGTGTGTTGAAAGCCATGGCACTTCACAAACTTAATAATTACACCAAATAATTTAGGACACATAGGAGGATATCCACACTGAGGTCCTCTGGGAGATTTGAGGAGGTTTGTTATGCAATGAGTGGGTGGTTAAATGAAGGGAGTTTGTTAGGGTCAAGTCATAAATATGAGACAATGAAACAAAGTTTGTCACCTAAAAAGTGTTTCTGTTGTTACTAAGTTTTATTATTGAAATATACATCTCAGCCTCTACCATATTATGATTTTCTATATAAATTTACATTTGTATCTTTTAATTTTCATTCAGCCACTTTGATAAAGCATCTCTCTCTCTCTCTCTCTCTCTCTCTCTCTCTCTCTTACTTCCTGTGAGTATTTCTTTTATTATCACTCCAAACTTTCATCCTTTTTTTCTGTTCCTGGCGGAAATGGGCTTCCATAAGAGACAGAACAGAGGGCTATGGGAGCAAAAATAAGGAAATAATGGGGACCAGACGACGGCAATGAACTCCACACTCTCACAAGCACTCACACACACACACACACAAAGAGGGTAGACACAGATAAACACTCACATGTGCAGACACAAACACACGCAAACACCCACTTGCATAATTATACATGGCAAAGAGACAGATGGAGGAGCACGCCAGCAAAATGTGAAAACATTTGGACGGTGTTGAGAAGGCACTCGGAAAAACCGTGCAGTCCATCCCATCACGCTTTGCCTCACAATCAACATCATAATCGTTATTACCCAGAAACAGAGAGCCTCACTTCCAGCATTAAAGCCTTTTACTACATAGAGCATCATTAAGGGATTACAGGCACTGACGTTAAGGTGTTTTTATGTCCCTGCACACCAGCTCCCCCTACAGATTAGGAAATATGGATCTTTTTTCGAAATTTAACCCGGTGTTTCTCCACTGAGGCTAAAAGGCTTTGCGCTAATGGCTGACGCGAAGGGGCAATGCATTTTTCATCATTAAGATGTTTATGATGCTGTTTTTTCGGTGTCATTGAAGCATCATCTGCACAGCTCGTTCTGCTGCCCTCAGACATCTACAGAGTTACATGATTATTAGGTTAAATGGCTTAAAAGATCATGTTGGTGGTTTTGCATGTTTAGAAATATTTTTTTGATTGCCTGCGTGTTATCCTACCATCATTTTCCAGTCATTGGACTATGCTTTGCAAAACCACACGCAGATATTTGAAACATGCTCAAGAGAGCTAATGCACATTAGTCATCCATCCAAGCTATAGCGGAATTAGTGCGAATACACTTATAGAAGAGTTGCTGAAGTACATTTTTATGACACACGGCACATTACGATTTAAATGGGAGTTTGAGAGGAGGTTGA
>JAOXYL010000042.1:5027178-5038358 GCA_028564955.1 Terapon puta
GTGTGTGTGTGTGTGTGTGTGTGTGTGTGTAACAAGCTCCAGTCCCACACAGATGCTGGCTAGTCTCTCTCATACACCCCAGACCGGAAACAGGACCTCAGGGCTCGAGCAGAGCGGAGTGGAGTGTGTGTTCGTGCGTCACATGTGTGTAAGTAAGACAGAGACAAAGAGCGAGAGAGAGAGAGAGAGAGCAACTGCAGAAACGAGAGAGGACGAGGAATGAAACAGCGAGCGCTACGAGTCGAGCGTCAAAGGCCGGTCTTTTGGAGGAAATCCGTCTCTCTTGATTTACCTTCTCATAAGTCTGCTCAAATCCTCTAAGCCCTCTTTTCTCCCTGCAGTGACACGGCAAACATCTCCGCTCGGCCAAAGCTGAACAGCAAACATGAGGTTTTTTTTTTTTTTTTTTTTTTTTTTTTTTTTACTCCCACTCTTGGACTCATGTGCAACGTTGGAAAAACTTTGCCTCTCGAAAAATTTCACATGAAAAATAAGGGAGACTCCTGGGAAATGAGGCCGCGTTGACAGCTACCAAAGCTGAAGTTTGCTAGAAAATATTTTGCAACCTCCTGCACCTCGACTGCTAAAGGGGCGCTAAATCTCACCGGTAACACACTGTTTTGACGGCAATGGTATTGTAAGGCATGTTACGTAAAGTGGAGGGTTCGTTTCGCCGGTAGCAACAACCCATAATTTAGTTCCTGGCTGTGCTTTTGTTCCATACTCCACGCAATAAATTCTAAATTTAGCCCATTTTTGGACCCCAATTCAAGCCAAAAGCAATACTGACAATCAGCTATACTGTAGGCTGGCTCGGGATGTTGGCAGTGTTCAACATTTTTATATTCCTTCTCCAAAAAGGGGTGTGTATTAGGCATGGCAGCGCACCAGCAACAGCGTAAAGGAAGTCCTAATCAATTAAATAAACGGTTTTCTGGAGTCTGTTTATATCTCCAATTTCCTGCGGCAGCCCGATAAGGGACTCCATCTGCAGCCATGTTTGCTTGGAGTGGCTGTAAAATGTTAATTCATTCAGCGAAATAGCAATGGCACATTGTATTGGCTGCGCTGAACGATGGCTAATCCCGCGCTGCTCCCGACGAGCCGGGTGTGCCTGTTTAATGTCTCCGCGTTGATTTCTGGAGAGACAAATAATAATAAACACGGGCCAGAAATCATTATGATAGGGCCACGTTGTTTTCATTATACGCTGGTTTGCTTTACTTGGTTTACGTTTGATGAACGACTAATGTTTCAGACTTCTATGTCCATAATTTTTTTCTCATTTAAAGAAAAGGTTCACAGTTGTTTCTGATTGCTGTAATCATTTCTTCTGTTCAAAAATCCCTTTCTAATGCCCTTTAAATGTAAAACGTCAAATACTTACTTAAATCAAAAGAACATATTTAAAATTCTTTCAAAGTCTTTTGAATACATATCCACGTGATTTGTCTAATACAGACTAGGAAAAAAAACATACTAACTTCAGTAAATATCTGTGCATGGAACGATGATGGCGGAAGTCTTAATCGCCAGTATGAACAATCACAGCAGGCAAAAAGTGTTTCAAGGTTCACGTGAGCATGTGAGCATTGTTTAAACACATCCTCTGAGGAAACTACTGTGATTTATCAGATTCAGATTAAAAGCAGACTTCAACTTCATGGACACTTTCTGCCTTCACGTGTCTAAAGCCATCGTGTCATCTGAAGGGCCTGAAAGTACTAACTGCTACATTTGCGATGATGCACGCAAAGTGGCCTTTTCCTGTTTGTGATGGGCCTGAAATGGTTCCCCTGGGGGTCAGTGGTGATTTTTTTAATCACGTTAGAAAGGACATTATCAAACAGGCATGTCATTTTGAAGTATTTAATCCTTTCTCGTACCCGGAGAAAGCTGTAAAGGAAGCGGCTGAAAAGGAGCAGCTGAGTGACAGCGGCAGCACTAATGCAGGATAGATCCACAGCGAGGGAGCTTCCCTGACCACGAGCGCCACAGATGAAAGCCCATCTACTCTGTTTGTCATCTGTGGCTTATGGCCATTAAACGTCTGGAGGGAGCAGTCATCGGGGCATTAGATGCCTGAGGCGAGTCGTCAGTACTAGAAAGTGGAGGAAGTGTCAGTGGCCTCTCAGTGCACATTCCCAACACTTTCATCAGACCCTTGGAGCCTGCAGAGAGAGATCCTGTCATTGTATGTGTGTGTGTGTGCGTGTGTGTGTCTTTGCAACAGCCGGTGGGTGGGTCGTGTAAAAGGGAAAGATTGAGCAAGCAAGAGGACGCGGAAAGAGGGGATTTTAGATTTCTCTGTTCCCGCACCTGGGTGTGTATATGTGTGCTATAAAAGCGAAAGTCTGAATGACTAAGCTGTTGGAGCGTTTAAGTAGCGTGTGCGTGCACAATGTGTCGGAACCCGGGGTGTCGAAGACGGAGAACAAAATGCTCGCTGTGCTCGAGTGTGTGCCGACACACTCGCTTCATGCTTGTTAGTAATGTGTGATAAAATCTGGCCGTGTGGAGAGGGAGAAGAAAGTGTGTTTTGTGCGTGTGTGGTTGTGCGTGTGTTGGTGTCTAACAGGCTATGAAAGGACCACCCTGGAATCCACACAAGTGAGGTCATAACTCAAGCATCAGAACCAGGGCTGCATCCGTATAATCGTAACACACGCCTAATTAGCACACACACTCAATTATTGTAGTAGTATGTATGCACTGCTGTTTGCAAATAAGCAAACCCATGAATTGCTAAATAAACATTTATTGCATTAAAATGAGTTTTTTCCAGTTTATAACTAAAATTCTTGACATGGTGTGATCCCCCTGCAGCTCCTGAACTAATGCTCAGAAACAAGACAGCTGCTGGTGGAGAGCATCACACTGATCAAATGAAGATGGGATGAGGAAAAGATTATGGACTCATTGAACTCTAAAGGTTCAATTACCCCAAACACCCCAAAATACCATTTATTCAAAGTGAAAAACACCCACGCACAGCCGCAGTAATCGTGACAGGAACAAATGAAGAAGTCATTCATTGCCCGATTAGAACCATATGGTTTATACTGTAACCATGACGACGTCAGCCTCCTAACCTTAACGAACGTGCCCTATCACTCTCTGAAGCTCTTATTACCGCAAACACCATTATCAGCTGTTTCCATTGCATTTTCTTTTCACACTATTTACAGTTACTGTCATTTTACGAGAAACAAAGAATACCACTTGTTTCAGAAGAAATATCTTTTAATAGCGAGTTTACTGCACGGAGTTGCGGTCCTTCCAGATAACTGCCTCAACACGTTCTGAGATAAACCGCCTGACTGATGCTCGAGCACACGCTGAGTAAACCTCAGGTCCGCTCTCAGTTTCTCGACAATCCATCATCCGCGCCTCTGGTTCCTCTCGTTAATGCGGCCCTGAGAGGAATACAGCTTCACGGGGAGCGCCACCGAATTTCACATTTGACATGTTATTCCTACGCAGAGTGCGAAGTTTAGTCTGTACCGGAGAGCAATTTATTCACGCGTCACGTCTGGCCAATCCCTGATCTGGGAGACTACTCTGAGAAATATTACTCAGGGAACTGATTCTATATATTAAGTACTGTAGTCACATGTTTTTCCAGCTCATGAGAACTCTGTAAACTTTATGAAAACCACTGCACATCTCTAACCTCCTCGTGTCCCACATTCTCACGAGCATCCCAGCTGTGCACCTCCCTCTCCGCCTCCTAGTTTCCGATGGTCCAGAGCTTCTCCGCTCTGGACCATAAGCCGCCCTGGGACCTCTCTCTCTCTCTCTCTCTCTCTCTCTCTCTCTGTCCTGGCTTTCGGTGCCTTTATTCCAGATGTTTTGGATCTAAATCTTCGTCCTCCAGGAGATTCAGCCTCTCCTCTTGCCTCTCTCTCTCTCTCTCTCTCTCTCTCTCTTGTGTGTGTTGGCCTTGCCTGTCTCTCCCAGTGTGTGTGTTTGTTTCCTTTCTCCTATCTGTGTGAAACTGCGCGTTTGGGTTCGGCCCCTTGTGTGCGGCGTGGCCTGTCCTCTTCCAGGTCTCCACGGTGGAGAGGAGGTCGTGTGGCTCTCAGACTATTGCATGTCCGTCCGTCCCCGGAGAGGCACCCTTCCTCTTTTGCCCTTCCTGAGGAGATTTTTATTTCCCCTTATCTGAATCAGGGGTCTAAGGCTGTCTTCACCAAATCCACAAATCTCCTCTCTGTCTCAGTCTCATGGCTATCATACTGATGTATGTTTTCACAGGTTATTATGATGATTTTCTCTTTTGTGGAGAAAATAATGTTTGGCTCTGCAGCTCAGAGAAATCCAATCACATTAAGCTCATTTGGATGCCATAGTTCTGACAAAGATGAAATAAAATGTCTCGGTGGTTTCTAGCTTTAGTAAGAATAATTCATCACCATAAAAAGTCACGAAAGCACAGAAGAGTGATTACAGCTATGCATAAATAATCATGCCAGAGTAATGGCCCCTTTGAACACATCTGGGGCGTGATGATGATTTTTCAAGATGTAAAGCTATTTTCGGAGAGTAAAATAAATCACCCAATTTGTGCTTGGACTTCAGCTGTGCAGCTTCTCACACCAGACTTTGATACGAGCGATGGAGGTAACATCTGAAAGTGACAGAAAGTCTCCTCGTTGAATGTTTCCAAACCGTCTGTAGCTTCTGCTTTAAAAGGGAAATGTTTGGCTGAGGTTTCAGGTGATTAAGGTAACAATAAGAGTCGAGGACCAGGGCTCCCTGTTTGGTTGGAGGTGTCTCAAGCTGGTTTAAAAAGCCTGATTCACTCGACTGAGATTATCTGTGAGCGACGGCAGAGTGTTAAGATTTTAACTTTGAATGCGAGCCTGATCCATTAATTCACACTTGGCGCTATTGTGTTTATTATGCGCACATTGAGTGAGACTGAGAAGACTTGCAACTTTCCATACTTCTTCCAGCTCTCCTTTTTTTACTGCCTTAGCTTGTCCTCCTTTCCAGCCACAATCCACGGGTAATTCTGCTAATTTTCCCCCATTTTTCCTGCTCTCTTCCTCCTCTCTCCTTCCACCTTATTGCTTGTTGTTTCCAAAGATCACCCCCAGCCTCCTCCTTTTTTTTCCCCCTCACCTTCCTTTTCTCCTCCTACATTTTAACAGCGGTGTCTCGCCCTCTCACAACTATTTTTTCCACAGTTCCTCCTCTCTTTCTCACTTCTGCTCCCTTTTCCCTTTTTCACCTGGCTCCCCTTTCTCCTTCCTTTACTCCTCTCACCCCACGGTGTTCGCTGTTTTCCCACACCACAACCTCTCACCTCTCCTCTTTCCATTGTTACTCCTCTTCCCTCTCACCCCTCTCGTCTCTCCTCTCCCCTCAACTCATCTTCTTGCATCTCCCTTCTCCTCCGCTTTCCCCTCCCGTCTCCCCCTCTCTACCTCACTCCTCCTCCTCCTCCACCCCCACCGGCCCCCCCTCCTCCCCCACCACCACCTTCCTCTTTGCCAACTCGGCGCACAATGTGCCCATTGTTTCCGCACTCCCACCCCAGAAAGTGGAGAAACAGGACTTCTGCGACCCAGAATGCACACAAACACTCGCGCACATAGGCGCCCATTCTCTCCGACTTTCTCTTTAACATCACAGGCGAGTGCACACAAACCACGCACACACTCACACATACTCTCGAACTGTCGCTGTCGGAGCAGCGGAGCTCAGCACAAGGGCCGGATTGAGAGCCGGTGTTGAGTCATGTGTGACTGCAGCCGTGACGGGCTGATTCACGGCTCGTCAGAGGATGATACCCCTCCAACCACTTAAGAGCTTCCATCTCAGCACACGAGGGCCCAAACTGACACATGGTCATTACATCTGATGACTAAGAACAGCGAAGAATGAAATAAAATAGAATGTGATTCACCTGATAAAAAAAGAACTTATTTGACTAGAAGTTTTATAAACTAGTCCTTATTTGGCTCATCTCGACTGGAACAGGGTAGAATAGTAGGTGTTTTGCACAAAGACTTGAATACAATAGAACGGAATAAAGCAAAACTTTGGGAATTGATGATATTATTGTAGAAATTCCTATAACATTTTACTAGAATAGAATTGAATGTGATTAGTCTGGCAAATTAAACTATATTCAACTTGAATTGAGAAAAATATGTTTTTGTCTCATGCACTAGTCCATATTTTGACTTAACATAGAATAAAATAAAATAGAATGTGCTTATTCTTAAAGATAATACTATATACAATACATTACAGAAAATTTCGAAAAAAAAAGTTTTTTGTCTCACTTTAAATTCAACTCGACTAAAACATAAGTAGAATAAAGTTGAATAAAACAGTATTAGAGGAATCTGCAGAGTATTGCGTTGTAGGAAAAAAAATCTAACTTTACAGCAGCTATCAAAGAAGATGTGAACACATGACAGAATTACAGAAACCACACTAGAGGGGATAGAAGAAGCAGCGTTTCATCACGCCAGCTACAGAAGTACTTCTGGAGCATCTACACTTGGACGTAATGTTCGTAATGTTTCATTCCCCAGGGGGAAGGAGTTAACTTGCTAAATTACGCACAGCTCTGTAGAGGCAGGCTAAGTGGGAGTCACAGTGGCTTCTGGTTTGTCCAAAGCCACTGCAAGCAATGCTTTATTTCTAAATAACAGCCAGAATCATAAATAACATATAAAAGCTGTTTTAATTTGGCTATAAATTCTCTCAGGGATCATGGCGAGGGAAAGACCAGTGACAGCCGAAATCCAACTCGTGGGTTATTATCTGCAGCGCATAGCACACCCTTTCATTTAGCAAACGTCCATCTAATAAGCTTCTTTGCTGCAAGGTCTTTCTGCTGTGATCTGTTCCACATGTTTTGGTAAAGCAGGTTTTCAGGCTAAATGGCAGGAACAGGGAAAACACACAACCATGAAATTAATCCTTGAAAAGCCCTCAGAAATGCACTTCACAGTGGCGTAAGCTGCTTGACACAAATACAAAGTGTAGAGCACTTCACACTTAAACCCAGTGGCAGGTTTTATACCTACTGGTAGCATAAAGCAAAATGTATTTGCATCTTGTGTTAGAATATGAACACCCAAATACATAGTACACACTGTTGCACTTGGCTAACACGTGGTCAGCAGAAGAATTACTACTATATCTTCCACAGAGGGGATGCTCATGACTGATATCCACTCCTTCCTTCACCTTTTAGAGGGCATAGAATAAATATATAGAAGGATGGAAGCACGTGTGTGTGTTTATTTCATTAAAAGATAACTAAACTTCTTCAAACGTTTAAAAATGAGCAGATCCAGATAACAACCTCAACCACATGTGTCAGGTTTCTGCAGTTTATTATTGGGTGTGTTCAGTCATCCTCTAATGAAATCACACTATTGGAGACAGATTCTGCCGATTACATCACCGAAGCTCAGATGCAATACGGGGTTGCGTCAGTGCGGTCTGCAGAGATTTGAGGGTTTGACTCAAAAGCGTTCTTCAGATTCATCACTGTGTGTTCTGGACTTGTCAAACGTACTGATGCTGTGCACTGAATAAAAGCAAACGCTTGCATACGCTCTGGACTGAATGCACATGTGGCTGGTTCACAATGCGCACCAGGCTTCCTCCATGCAGAGAAATTATTTAACAATGACGCTGCAGAAAAAAAGTTGTGAAATACGCTGTAATCTGTATTTCACAATCCATACTGTAAGTGTGAGACAGTGCAGACTTTTACTTTTAAGGTTGAGGCTTTGTTTTTATGTGGCGCGACTTGAGATTCTTCTTCATGCAGTCCGCAAATTCCCAAAGTTCAGAACAATGTATCAGGACAATGTATCTGAACACAGACAAGACAACCAAGGGGTTTTTATGGCCAAGCGGTGGAATGTTCTCGCTTGGCCAAGTGAGTCACCTGACCTCAGTCCAACTGTACATGTTTCTGTTGCTCTGGGCCAGAGTCAGGGCAAAAAGCAAGCTGCACTTTTGACAACAACAGTAACCAAGTGCTCCACAAAAGGAATAGGAGAAAAAAACGGGGGCATGTATTAGAAAATCTCTCATTTACATGAAGTATTCAGAGCTTTTATAGAGGCACCTTTGGTATGCAATTACAGCTTGAAGCCTTCTGAGGTAACTCTACGAGCTTTGTTGCGTTTGGGCAGTTTCTCCTGGCAGATGCCTTCCAGCTCACTCAGACTGCATGGCGGGCGTCTGTGAAGTGCCCGGTCTCTCCACAAAGCTTCTATGGTGTTCAAGGCCGGGCTTTGGCCGAGCCATTCAGTGACATTCAGTTTTTTTTCCTGTGTGCTTTAGGCCGCTGTCGAGCTGTGGAGCTTTACTTTAAGGATCTTGGAGTATTTTTTCTCCTCTGCCCAGAAGAATCTTTTCATAATGAATAATCAATTATATGAGAGATTTCACTGATTGATATTTAATACGTTTGCAAATGTTTCCACTTTGTGATAATGGGTTGGTATTCATCTGAGAATGATTTTCCCTACTTTTAATGGCTCAAAACAGATCTAGTTAAAAGATATTGCTGAGATACAGCAGTGAAAAAAAACATTTCCTGCATATTTTGGTTCCTCTTTCTGTCTTTTCCATACAGAAGTGCAACCAGGGGGTGGCCAGGGGTGACCACGCCCCCCTATAAATTTGCTAGCCACATCACTCGACAGTCACATAGATTCTATCGTCAGTTAATAAATGTTCAAATTAAGCTGTATGTGTCTTTTTAAGGAAAAGGATAACCAGCCTATTTTAAAAACAATGAATCTTTCATTGTTGTGGAACTCAAAATGTCAACTGTACTGTTATCAGTCTATGCAGATTAGATCATTAGTAACATTAAATGTAACAACAAACCCAAGTATATCGGTAGGCATTTCCTTAAGTATTTCTGTTTTCTAGTAACCTGTATACTACAACAGCATAATAAAATCCTGAAATGAAGGCTTTTAGTGTTGGTGTGCAATCCCAAGATTTTAATTGGCCCCATCTGGCAACCCTTATGAAAAATTTCTTGAGGCACCCCTGTTCCCATGACAAACTTGAGACATCCTTTAACATGATTTTACATACATACACACAGAGACAGACACACTCACTCACACATACAATTAAGGCATGAGGAATGACTCGCCAAGAGGGAAGTTAATGGGAGTTAAACAACGCGTGATCGCCTCTCAGCACTGCAGAGTGCGGTCCGCTGCCCGCCAGTATTCGCCACTGAAATTGCGTCACTGTGTCCTCAGCGCTGTGTCGCGGTCACTGAGACTGCACGTGTCACGGTGTGACTAACAGCTGATTGGGACTGTCGGTCCCTCTTTTGTCTGACTGCTTCTCAGTGTGTGACAATTAGAAGAAAGCAGAGGTTGGCCCAACTCGCCTCTCATCTCATTTCTAACACCTTCTGACAGTAGATGTTAATAGTTGCAGACAGTGGGCGTCTGCAGAGTAAATGGAGCTCAACGGGCATGCTGACACCTTAAAAACCGAGTAGTGCATGGCTACGAACCGGTGGGCTTGCGGGTATGTGCCTGCCTGCCTTTCTCTCTGTCCTCCTCTGTTTCATGTCCTGCTCATCATCGTTTTATTTTCTCAGTGTCATTCTCCATTTCCCTGAGTTGTCGGGATATGGTACACATGTTACAGGGCTGTGAGATGTGGTTCCTGCAGGGCATTCAGAGATAATACGACCATTTTGCTCACTTCTCAGTGCTCAGATTAAATAGCGAGATGAACCCTGTGACCGGGCATGCAAAACTATTTGAGAAGTGCTTGAACACATGATAAACAGTTCTCTCCAAACCGAATATCTCTCCGAACACAATATGTACGGAAATATACAATAAAGAGGAAAAATGTGTCAAAAAATGTCTACTATATTAAACTGCAGCCTTTGCATGTCGCTATCTCTCTCCCACACACAAAGAGGTGCAGCGTCAAGCTGACAAGCACAGCTTCCTGGCAAAACCACAGTTTAAATTTACAGTAGCAAATCCAAGGACAAGGGGAGTTTGAGGAGGTCCTTAGTTCCAACGTTTACATCTCTGTGTGCAAGTGCAGAACATGCGGCTGAGAACAACCAGAGCAGATGAGTTAGGAGCCTCTGCCAAGATCATAAACTCAAATCAGCCATCCAACAAGTGTCTGACAGCCACAAGAGTCTAGTCATCATGGCCAAAAGTAAAATAATATATGTTCAAAAAGGACATATTTCAAACCAAAACCACCACATAAGATCCGAGGTGGTCCTGGTCTGGTGCTGCAGCGTGTTGGTGGTGGTGGGAAGATGATCTACCCTAAATCCAACCCAACTACCATGTGTTGGTTTGGGATGACGGCCTCCTATATCTTTGCATTTTTACAGATTCTAGTGTTAGCAGCTAGCTGTTGCTCCATTTATAAGTTGAAAATAATTTCTCCGTCACAGAAACATGCATTAGTCCAGAAGACCAGACTTTCTTCCTGCATTAACTGTGTTGCTGCTTACACCCAAGACACATCAGACCAATAAGTGGAGTGAAGTCTTTAAAGTGGTTTGTAGTGATGCATTTTGGCGTGCTAGTGATGTTTTTAAGCCTGTAGTAAGAAGCCATCAAAAGACCTGATGGTGTAACACTTTTTTTTGTCCACAGCAGTTCTGTATTATCTGAACCAAATGGCAAAAAAACATCCTCATCTGAGTATCTACACAGCACTAGACACAGTAATGTTTGACCAACCCATTCAAATTTTTCATTTTTAATTACAACAAGCTGATCTGGTCTGTCAGCAATCATATTAAATATCATTTAGCAGTGGAGGCCACAATATTTCACTTTATTCAAATGGCTTTAAAGCGCCAGTTCAAAATTGAACATGTTTGGGAACAGCCTCGCAGTAGATGCTGCTGACTGCCCAGAGGTGTTTAACACTATGGATGATGATGTTTTTACCATGCATGCATGAGTGGCATAGCTGTGGTTATATGTAGGTTTGAGGATCTCCAAAAAGTCCCATGCAACCAGAGGCATGATCGGGATTACTGCGAACGTGTGGTGCATCATGTTCAGTGTGACTGCTGACTTTATTCTGATCAGCCATGGACGAAGAAGAAGTGGTCTGACCACAGATTCGCACAGCACACACACACACACACACACACACACACACACACACACACA
>JAOXYL010000042.1:5050337-5061427 GCA_028564955.1 Terapon puta
TCTCTCTCTCTCTCTCTCCCTGCCTCTATCCCTCCCTTTCCTTCCTTGATTCTTCCCTCTCTCTTTCTCCTTCTCCCGTGCTGGCACCTCGCTCTTCGGCTAACCCTCCTTTTCCTTCCTGTCTCCCGCTCTATCTGCTTTCACTCTTTGCTCCTCCACCCTTTCCTGCCAACTTACTTTTATATTTTTTTCCCCCAATCGTAAAAAAAAAAAAAAAAAATTCTCACCACCTCATTCCTCCCATAACCTTTCCTTGCCCCTGCGCCCGGCTCTGTCTGCACCCCTGCTTGTGTTTCTTTTTCTGATTCCTCTCCCTTTTCTTCTTCTTCGTTCTCCCGTCTCCTTAAATACAGCGCGTTAAAATACAGCGCTATCGCCAACATCGACAAAACACGACGCTCCTTCCATCTTGTGTTTTCCGAGCACTATGATTCACCGAGCCTTCATCGCACAGTATGACAAAATTGGTACCATACAGTGTCGCACAGATTGCATTTATTAGACCCATCCTGCACGATGGGCTTCGTGCGAGCTCGTGCAAACAGCTCGAGTGAGCAAATTCGGTCTCAAGTGGCAAAAACACAGTGATTTAAGAGATCTGTGGCATTTACCAATTTTCTTGTATTTAAGATTTTCTCATTTCACAAGTGAGACTCATGGGTGGGCTGTACTGTTACACGAGTCATATACAGAAAGTCTGCCTTTCTCCACGGTAAATATAGCTCATGCAGTTCAGTAGTGCCACCTCCCACCATCAGTTCAAGTTCAAGTCATCATCAGTTCTGCCTTTATGACATTTAGGAGGTTCTACAATACTTCCTAAATCTGACACTGCTAATTTATGTTTTCATCTGCTGATACCTGACAGCAGGTGTGAAAGCATTCGTTTTAGTTTTTGGTAACATTTTTGTGAAAGTAACTTATCGACAAGAACAAATGCAGAGCTGGTAAAATTCTTATGCTACAGATTGAATGCCACAAATGCACATACCCCCTCCCATCAAGAGGTGAAAATCAAGATAAAGATCGGCGACTTAGACTTTAGAGAGATTTTAACACAGTGCCCTTGGTTTCATACAGAAACAGGTGAAATACACCATCTCAAACCTTTTTGGATCACTTGTGATGTGCTCCTGTCAGTTGATATGATTGTGCTTTGCTCCACTTGTGTGTTGTATAAAAACTATTTATACGCCACAAGAAAAAGCTTAGTAATTGCTGAGTTGGTGAGAATTACAACCTATATTTAAATACTGTAAAAAGCAGAATTTCAGTCAAAATGTTTGGGGAACTCAAAATTGTGTAATCCACTGGACACTGACACGCACATACAGGGGATTTTGGTTCAGATTTCACCTGTCTGCGAAACCGAATTAGTTCACAATTTCATCGAAGCGAAGTCTGCGTCTGAAAATCACAGGTTTCATATTGAAACATATTGAATCTCTTCCCACAGGCATGCATTGCGGTCAGCGTTTGAGGAATTGAGAGCACACATGCACACAGCTGCACACACACGCACACACTGAGCAGTGCCATGTCTGTGGTTAGAAGCCCAGTGGTGTGGTACCATGTAAACACACCACTCAGTGGCACGGTTGTGGTAACCCTCACACTTTGTGCTCTCTCTCTCTGTTTCTCTGTCTTTTAGTTGTGTCATTTTTCTGCTTTTCTTTTTTTTTCTGCTCCTTTATCCCTCTCTATCTCGTGCTGCCATCTTCTATATCCTGTATGTCTGAGTCTGGTTCTTCTTTTTGACCGATTTTATCTACACCTTTAAATTTGATTTTGCAAACATCCATCAACATCCTACAGAGCGCCACATTCATTTTGACGTCCAGATTGTCATCAGCTTCTGCAACATATTTATTTCTTTGTTTCTTGCCTGCCTTTTTATGAATATTTCAATATAGTGTCATCACAACTTAGTGTATGCACAATGTTTGATGTATCGCAGACTGTTTTATTAACAATACAGCCTAAGTGTTTGCAGAAGATGTTGAAAGCGACTTTATTACGCAGATTCTGTTTTCTATTTTATCTCTACATCATGTGCCTGTATTGTGTATTGAAGTGGAATATATGGTCATACCATATAAATCCCAGTGATAATGAAACATTACAGTCAGTGGTGGAGGAAGTCTTAAGATCCTTTACCAAAATAAAAGCATGAATACCACATTGTAAAAATGCATCAGTAAAATCAAACATTCTGAAGTGATATATGTAATATTATGCAACTAATTATTATCTTCATTGTGGGTTGATCTAGTAATTGTTTTTCCCATTACTTGACTGATTGTTTGATTTACCAATATTCTTCAATGCTGTCAGTAGTATGTCCAGCAGACGTGTCCATTCAGTCTTTTATTCATGATGTAAGTCTAGTGGCTAACTCTCCTTTTAGAACTGTTTTGGTCTCCGCCAAGATCTAAAAGAAAGTTCATCATCAGCAAAAACATCCACCGGTTTTCAGCAGCTCATTGTTACCTTTGTCTATCTGCTGTTTGGTGCAGGGTAGGCAGCATAGAGGCAGACTGAACCAGAACAGTGAAGTTGTGTACTATAAAATCAACACAAGCTGCAAAACAGCACTTCTCACATTAAACATGGTTTTTGATTCATTATTGATATAAAAAAAAAATTTAGCGTAGCTTTAATGATGATAAATCTGCCAGTAAATATCAGTCACGGAGTCAGACTAGAATTGCCTCGAGAATTTCATGTGTGTACACCCACATCATTATGTGAGAAACAGGTAAACACGAGCATGTCTGCCCTCACTCAAACACACACAGTCTCCCTTGTAGGCTCACACACGCACACACACAGACATTCTTGGATAAAGAGCTATTTGTTTTAATGGCCGAAGGGAGGATGTGGATCTACCACCCATTGTGACGCTGTGCTGACTGCTGCGTTTCTCAGGCATTGTGTGAAGAAAATCAGCCCTTAAAACTCCACGATCGAGACAATCAACTCTAAAAAGTCCATGTTTGGGCCATGGCAACAGCTGGAGATCTGTCAGCCTGTACAAGTCCAAGACAAGTTTATCCAAACAAAATCCCAGGTCAGGACTTTCATAGCAATTTAAACAACAGAACAGAACAGCAAGCCAAATCTCAACAGTCAAACTGCTGTCAGCAATGTATGTTAGCTTCCTAGATGGCAGACATACTCAAATATAAGAAGGTACTAACCACACTGGTCTGAAATGAATGTACAGTAGAGGTTGCCCAGTTAATTTGGATATTTGCTCATTTTTTCTGTGAAAATCCCTTCCTTTAGTTATAAGGAGGCTTATTCTTATCTGACATCCACAAGTAATCATGTCAAAGAAATCTGGACTCAGAAAAGATGTTATACTGTCACCATGTGCCCTCATGGTGGCAGTGCCGAGCGAAGTGTAACGGCCTATCTGTTCATTACAATTACTTGTGAAAACTAATGTAGGGCAGAGCAGCTAAAGTCCAGTTGGACCATTTTATTCCACTTCCACAATATTGGACTCACATGTCAGTCAAAGCTCTTAGGGCAAAGTTCACTGAGGTTATCTTGTAAGTGTCAAAGCTTTTACAACTAGAGTCTTTTGACCTCCCGACAAAAGACCCAACAGACAGGCAGTGCATGATTGAGTCTTAACCGCTGTGCAGCCAAGGGAAGTCGACGCTCAAGGGCAATAAAGAACGGTCGACGTAGACTTTCACCTCCACTCAATCCACGCATTTTTTTTTTTTAAGTTGGAGGTTGTGTGTTATGATCTAGCCTTGTCTCTCCCTGGTGTTTCCCTTTGTTTCTAGCTCTGTCTGTCTATCTCAGTATCTGTCTGTGGCTTGTGTCTGAGGGCATGTTGGCGTGGATGTGATGTTCTTCTAGCCTGGCTCTCGGGTTCTGATGCTCATCACACCTGCAGCTCATCAACGGCTGTCTCCTTCCACTGATCCTCCACCTCCACCTCAATCAAGTCGTCTCCGTTATCCTTACAATAAACCACCTCGTTGTGTCCTGTGAGGGTTTGCTGTGTTTCTTTGGACATGCTTTCTGTTTTAATGAGCGCTGTGAGATGCGCGCGGTCAGCATGGCATGCGTGGTGTACGAAACAAACCGTGGGGCCAGGTGTTGCTGCGAAAGACATGAATGCACTTTTTAACATAAAAAAAAATTAAACAAAACAAAATAGAAGCTAAAACAAAACAAAAAGCCACATTCGGCTTTCTGTTACTCCTGCTGCCGACGTAGTGATTCAGTCTTTGGTTTCTGTCCACAAGGGAAATCATTTGATTCAATTGCATACTTGCATATATAACAGGAGAAAGTATCTAGTTACAAAAATAAATTCACTTAGGGCTTGGCTGGCAACACCCTGTTTATTCTATGGCAAATTCAATGAAAGACTGGCCCTTTTCTGCCGTTACCCAACTCTTTCATACCCATCCCTGCCAAAATATCTTCTTTATTTCATCCCGGTCCATTCTCCTGCATCGTCACAGTCCGTTTATCCAACCCCCTTTCCACATCTTCCCTCTGAAAACAATATTTTGTTTTGATTTTTTTCTCAGATAGCCCTTGTAGTCGTTTCATTAAGCTTCCCCTCGTGTTTCTCATCTCTCTCTGTCCCTCTCTGTTGTGGCTGTGTATACGTGTATGTGTGTTTCCCCTGCAGTATGGTTACTGTGATTTATAGGGAAGCTGCAGACTGTGGAGAGACTCTGGTTTCAGCTTTGAAGTCACGGCGACCACAGGACCTCTGGCTAACACACACACACACACACACACACAAACACAGAGAGGACCTGTGGATTAAACACACACTGTCAGTTCCTTTGCCAGAATCCAAAAAGAGGGAGAGATGTGACAGAGCGAGAAAGAGAGAGAGCGAGAGGAAGACGGCGTGGAGAAGTATGGGAGCGAGAGAGAAAGATATAAAGACCCTGAAAAAGAGAAATGCAGGGCGGGAGTGAGAGAGGGAGGAAGGGAGAGACGGGGGGAGAGGAAATGGTCCCTGCCCATGGAGGTAAAAGAAGCCCTTGTCTGTTTCAACAAAGTCACATTTCAGCTCTCTTTAGTTCGGTCTCTTTAGTTCGTCACTTATTCCAGATTCCCAGACATTCCATATCTTTAAAGGCTTCAGTGCGACTGTTTGAATAGATTTGCCTTTGGGGACGCAAACTGTTAGCTCTAGGCCTAATACAAGATATGATTTTTACATATGACAAATCAGGACATGAGAAATGAGGTATGAAATGTATATAAGATATGACATGCCATACATACAGATACTATTAAAGAAATGTGGGATGGAATGAGATCAGATGTGTCATATGACAGACTCAATTTAAATTAAAACTCAGGCATAACGTTTATTCAAGTACAACTAATGTCATCATAGGAAAAACAAATTTCTCATTAATAATCTGCTGGTAAAACTGTCAGTGTGTAATTTTGACGGCCTGCACCTTGAATCGTCCCAAAATTGATCAGTTCCACAGGATCTAAATTAGCATAAAGTACAAGAGGGTTTCAACATGATGCGCCGGGCCCTGAAATAAACATTTACTTAAAATAAACATTTAGTCAAGTCTCTGGAGAAAAATCTTAGACTGATGTAATACACTCAACACACTACCCCGTTGAGTGGAGTTGTCTGCAGCTTTTAAGTGGGTCAGATTAAAGCATGAGAAACATTGTCGTGATAATGTGTGTGTGTGGATGTAGTGGAGATTTGGGCAGTATAACATATGGCTGACAAGGGAGCGGGCATGTATGTCTATGTAACTCTGTGTGACACTCTTTGTGGCATGTCAAGAATGTGGGATAGCACACGCACACACACACACACACACACACACACACACACACAGGAGCTGTTGTGCTTTTACATCAAAGTAGTGACATTTAGCACCCGACTTCAATAAGAGGTCAACCACCGCAGATCGCCCACCGTCAAAGCGGCGATGAGAATGTCACTCAATCTTGAGTTCGTGTGTGTGTGAATGTGTGTGTGAGGCAGCGAGAGAAAAAGGAGAGTTTGAGTGATGGAGAGGGAATGAAAGAGAGAAACAGAGAGAGCATATGTCGCAGTGTTTGTGTGTCACGAGGTCAAACGAGCCTGCTAGCTGTGTCTGTCAGTGAGTCCTCCGACACTCTTTGAGCCAAGTCAACGACCTTACCTGCTGACTGCCCCCCCCACCTACAGGCTGACGAGGGCCGACACATGGGAGCAACAGCAAGCAGGGCTCTTAATCAATCAGTCTTACCAGCTTGTTGTTGTGATTTAAAGTTGATGCATAGTGCAGGGCAATTCAAGGATCTGCCTTGAATTGTTATGAGATCAGAATTCAGAATAAGAGTGAAAACGCCTCAGGACCCCTACTGAGCGGGGCGATTCTAGGATAGGATAGGCAAGATTAATTTGACTGTTTTGTACATAATAAAGTTCCTTCAGACATTTGTAAAAGAAAAACGTAACAATTTTTAGGAAGGTCTGTGGCTAAACCATCAAAGGCTGAGACAGCAAGAGACGAATGGATTGGAATCATAAAGGAAACATATCGTATATTATATATTATGATTCAAGCAAGTCCTGTATGATTTTTACAATTTTTTTAGCTTGTTAAAAAAATCTGGGACTCAATTCAACTGAATCTGAGATTCAATTAAGGGGTTCTTCAGCGCCCCTAAAAATGGGAAAGAAACGCCTAAGCTACTAGGAGCATTTCCAGACCTCCGAGAATCCTTAATCAGCCCTTCCAGAAAAAAAAATTGTGATTGTTGCAGAAATAATGGGAATTTGCAAAAACTGAGAGAACTGTGTTTTGATGTATAAGAAAAAAAAGTGATTCCACAAGACTCTGTTCTGACTAGGCTACCACGTTAATGAATGCAATTAATTAAGAGTATTTTCTAATGACTTCCTCTGATAAGCAAGCAGAAAGAGCTGGAATAATTAAGTTCTCATCTTGTTTTATTTCAGACCTTAATAAACACATGGCTCAACCTTACAAAACTTTGATGAGTTCCGCCTCTTTACAAAAATAACACGCTACCTTCTGTAAAACAGAACAAAAAGTATGCTTCCTGTTTTACAGAGGTATGTATGTATGGTAGTGCTTCCAATGCAAAAGTGCAATCTCTATAAAGTTTTTTATCACTAGTATGATTTAACCAACTGCTAACAAAGAAGTGCAATCTTTCAACTGTAATGTTGCATCAACTCCTGAAAGAAATTACAACGTCAACCATGTCTTCTATGCGGGGTTTGCAGCTTTCTGATTACGTTCCTAAGGCAACAGGAGAAAATGGCTGCTCTTGTAAACGCAACTTTTATTCAACTTACTGCGTTATGTTTGACTTTCTTGCAACTGGAATGTGGAGATTATGAAATCTGTCACAGATTTCGTACATCTTGGTGGAAGTTGTTGATTTATGCAGCAAAAGTGGGATGTCTTTGAAAAATGCATAAATGTGCAGCTGATTATACATTGAGTTTTTCAATCGCATAATCGTGTTTTTCTGGAGGGACTGATTAATATTGCAATAGCAGAACAGCCACCTTACCCAAAGTGATCATCTCTTTATGTCTAATAAGTAGGAATAATGTTACTGAAATTCAACAATGTTCCCATGGGCCTGGATATACTTCCCTTTGTTTTGGAGCTTTATAATCACGATATTGTTTCTTTTACTTCTTTCTAAAATACTGAGGTTTATATATGATATGTCCACTTACATTTGTCATACATCTAAGAGGCAGCCCCTTTTACACAATTTCAAAATTAGAGCATCAAAAAAACCCACTGTGAATATTTGTCCCTGAGCCTCTCAGTCCAAACTATCACAGATGTTTGTTTAATCAGTCTAAAGTGTTTCTAGGTCAGCAAAGCTCAGTGTTTGGGAACAGCGTCTTCCTGGATGTCTGACCTAAACGAGTTTTAGTGCAGTAAAAGTGTTATGCATCGCTAATGTAATTATTTACAGAGGAAAATCCTTATTTGAGTGTCCTGTTTTGGTTTCTGCATGCACATTTGTTTGTTTGGATTGTGAATGTCTCGCTGTCTGCCCTGCCGTATGTGTCTGTGCTTTACGTGCATGTGTGGTTATGTATTTATAGTCTCTGAATTCATTCAACCTCTTCCAGAACTGTGTTTTTCTTCAGAAAATCTTTATCTGATCTGTGACTCATTGGGAATACTGTAAAAGTATTTATAAAGAGCTACATTACCTATTTAAATTGGTGCAGATGATGTATGAAATATCGGCGGCATTAAGTGTGGAATGTAAAGTGTGTCTTGTGAAAATATATGGCAAGTTATTGCACACTACTAACATTGTGTATATTATCACAGAAATGTGCTCCGAGCATGAAGAAAGTGACATTTCAATATATGTTATGCTATTTAAAACCAATAACACTCAAGAGCCTAAGAGAAAACAAAAGGGAATAAAAAGGGAGCAGGAGCCATAGAAGAAGTGAATAAAAAAGGAACGTGACATAGATTAACCTAGAGACATGGGATAGAGACGCATGTGACGCTTGTGTTCGGACTCATACACACAGGAAGAAAGCTGAGTTAAGCAAAGAGATCCTGACAAAACAAATATTCTGGCCAATGCAAACACAAAGGAACCAATGAGCGAGGAGGAGAGAGTAAGATGAGGTGATTTTCCCCTCTGATGTCTCATTTTCACGGCAAAGCAAGGCCCCACTCAACTTGATTTTACTCACTCACAACCATTCTCCACTGGCAAAAATAGTTAAAACTGTGTACCTGCAACCTTTTTTTGGCATCACCCCAGTCCAGGTCCCAAGTAAACATAAAATCAACGTGTCAACTTCTATGATTTGACCTGGTGAGCGAGCTAGCCAACACACAATCAGGAAACATTCGTTTGTGTGCTATTGTTATTACCCTTTGTATTGTATATTTTTAAGCCACACAGGTTTAATCTTTTCAAAACTTTAACAAACGCCAGGAAAGTTATTTTGGCTCTGAATGATGTTGCTGCTCTGTGGAGTGGGATTAACACTGTTGCACTTCTTCAGTTGGCAGCATGCTGTGGTAGTAGGTAAAAGCAAACTTGGTACATGCACCAGACGTGCTGCCTGAACCATGAAATAACTGCCAGAAAATTAAAATTTGTTTTTTTAACTGGAGTGTTCATTGAACCTTCCGACAAAAAATACATTTTAGTTTTAGTTTTATTTATTTTTGGTTATTTTGTATTTCCCAGAATTTTGTCACTGTCACTTATTCTGCAGCCGCCAGCCGAGCCAAGAAGTCGTACAAAGACTCCCTGGGATCACTACCGCCCCCTACCATGCACGCCTCACCCAGTGCCTTTTCACAGCCGTTTTAGCCGCTCAGCACAAGAAACATGTTACACACATACGTTTTCATGGGAAAAAAGATAATAATCAGCTCAACTATGGAAATTTAGTTCATATAGCAAAAGTGTTGAACATTTTAATAGATACAGAGTGACAGCAATACGGCGTCACTGCAGGCTACCAGCACAGTCAGCCAAGTCATTGCGCAATCCCTGGTGAGGCTCAGCCGGCTGCTGCCTCACAGCACGTCTCTTTGCAATTCTTGAATCGTAAATGCAAAAATTCAGCGATTTTGATTAAAAATCTGGGTGAAGTTAAATTAAAAACAAATGTATAGTACAAATCACTGGTTACATATAACCATTTAATTATTTTTTTCATTTTACCTTTTTTTTCTTTCCATGATGACAATTGAGGCCTCACGTGGCTTCCCTAACTGCACGTCACTGATGGAAAAGATGGGAATAATCACTATATCTAGATCACAGTTTACAGTGAGTCTACAGAACATTTATTAAACTTTCAGATGTTGTGACATAAACTTGAAAAAAATCCATCTCACACTCATTTTTACACAATTTGAATTACTAAGAAAGAGAGAAGTAAAACAAAATACCAAAAACACACTTCCCTCACACCCTTAACGTCATCAGTTTTGAAATGAGAGTGTCATTTTTACGTTGCACCGACAGCAGCAGCTGTATGTCCTTCATTTTATAAGGATAATATGCTTAGTTCCTAAAATGATTGTTTTGATACAGAAGTAAAGTCATCGTCATGTGCAGTGTTTTGGCTCTCAACACAGGCTTTCAACACTCTCATCGCTGGTTCAGTTCGAGGTCAGGGGGAAAACACACTGCGTTCCCTTCTGTCAGAGTCTGGCTGTTTTTCTCCCCCTGTCTCTGAGCTCGTCTCTCCCTCCATGTCTGAGTGTTATCTGTCACAGAGATCTCTGTCGTAAAAGTGTTCAGAGTCATTCCCCACACGTGCAGTTTATGGTTAAAGGGCACAATAGCTGTATTTCTTCTGGCGTTTTTGGTAGTTACCTAAAAGCTTCAGGTGCATGATTACCACCATCTGGACTGGAATAGGGCCAATCCACATTCACGTTTAACCAGGAGAAACCAATTGCAATTAGATTTGTGATCTGGAACCGGAAAAGCACACACACATGGCTAACTATAACTGAAAGTGTGTTAAATTGCATCTGGACTTTATCCAAAAAGTTGCGCAGATTGCAGATAGCCTTGGTAAAGCTTAGGAGAAGGCCACAGTCATCTGCTGTTTGTCTGAGCTGCAGCTGTTGGAAGTCCAGCAGATGATCTCCATTCTTTGTTTTCTCCTGTTTCCTGCATCAAGGAGGGAACTGTGTTTACGAAATGTGACTCTCACTCACAACGGACAGCAATCAGTCTTAACACACAACCTTTTCAGCTGTGCTATACAGTGTAGAAATAATTAAGCAAACACATTAATTAGTGTTGCTTGATGGCTGTCTTTCCTATATTGAATGTGAAATACTGAGATAACACCAGCAGACAAATTTCTGTTTTATTGAAAAATAAGGAGATGTGAAGCAGCATCAGTACTGTAAATGCTCTGTGTGAAATATATAAAATATGTGAAATGTGTCATTTGTTTGTATCCTTTTCAGGGTCAAGCTGATGTTATTGGACTAGTAATTACCCTACTATTATTATTACTACATAAAATGTGGTATTTTTTTAGGCATGTGTTATTTCCCCTGAATGTGCCAAGCTGA
>JAOXYL010000042.1:5114143-5140589 GCA_028564955.1 Terapon puta
GGCCACTCATTGCATGTGTATAAAAATGTAGCTGCAGGCACAGGAGACGTGGGTAATGAGGTTCAAACAAACCACTGAGTGGACTTACTGAAAACAGAACTCTTGGCACTGAAACACAAACACAAGGATGTGGTAAGATTGTACGCCTCATCAGAAGAAGATCAATCCTTCATTAAGAGAAAGTCATTTACAATGAGGACCAGGCTCTTGGAGACAACTCTCTTGCAGGCCAGGGAGAAACAGCCTGAGGTAGAACTGAGCGTAACAGACATGGTAATGAGGAGCAACATGCTGTATCCATGGCCCCTTGGAGATATATTTAAATTCCTTACTTACTTATATTACTTTTTAACTGTGTACATCTATATGTCCATGTCTGGGTATAAACTTTTATGATTGTGACTGAGTTATAACCGTAGTCCTCTCCTGGTGTGCACATTTCTCACTGTACCAAGACAGTACACTGACCCAGGTTGTACCAGACGTCCATTTCACCGCTCAGCGTTCGAACTTCAATTATACTCTGTCCCAGGAAATCATCAGACTCCCTCTTCAGACGCTGCTTCACCCTCGACTTGATGTCATCATCCTCGTCCCACACTCGCACTTTAATTCGGTCTGAGGAATTGTGGCACTCACTAGCAAGAGACAAGAGAGAAAGAAAAGAAGAGTAGCTATAAACTTAATGAAGAAAAAACATGAAGGCAATAGCTAAATTGTATTGGCAACTGAAGAGTTCAGACTTAGACTGATGAATCCTACTTAGCTTGAGGCTAGTGTATATCCTGCCATTCAATGCAGGCACTCATACTAAAGAACCTTTTACAGGAAAGATTTTTACATTAATACAAATTTTCTAATACATTTCAATGACTTACAAGTGAAACTTCTCCTCCCAGACAGGATTGAGATTGCCATATATGGTCTTGGTTCTCTTCTTGGTCTTGCCCACCTGAACAGTGACATATGGATCACTGGATCCAGTCTTGTCCTTTGCCTGTAGTCCTTGGGCACACATGACTATTGCAATAATAATAATAATAATGGACAAACAAAGATATGAGGAACAAACATTAGCATATACAAGAACAACACATAGTACAGTTAAGACTGATATTGAGGTAAAAACTTTAAACTCACAATTGAATCTATGAATTTCTTGTTAATTTCCATCAAATACCTGTGATGGTGATCTTGGCTGACCATTTTGAGGTGCCATCCAACACGCTCTGCTTGATAGTCTTCATTTGCTGTGCATGGATGGCTTTGCTGATGATAAACACTTCCCTGATAAGTTCAAAGATTTCTGGTTTGTTCCTCTCCCTGATCTTCATCCTGTCCTTCATGGCCATGATAATATTTTGAGTCCGGTCTTCAGCTCCATGTTTAGAGCTCTTCTCCGCAGCACCTACACATTTAACAAAAATCAATACAGGTCAAAGCCCTGCATGTGACAAGATCACTCATGGAACAGCTAAGTTTTTTTTTTCTGTGCAGTACTCACGCTGCAGACAGTCCGCATTCAGCAGCTCTTGGCACTTCTCGTGACACTTCACTCCACACTCGGAGCAACGCATGCCTTGGCGGGCTATTCCCCACAGCAGCCCTTCACATTCGTAGCAGTATGTGGGCGTGGTGGCGGTCCACACTTCGAAGTTATGCGGTGTAGTGCAGGATATGGGATAGATGAGCGCCTGCAGGGTTTTCTTGTACACATGGTTTTTCTACAGAAGGAAGATTTTAGAAAGATTAAAAGGAGAAACAAAAATACAATGCCTACAGCACTACAAATAAATATTAAGTGTTCAAGCTTGCTAAGATACTACAACGCCAAATGTTTTCCATCTGATTTGTTACATCATAATGAGGGTATTGAAATTTAAGGTGTTACACCCACCAGCTCCTCATCCTTGATTGAGGATCGTGCAGCCATTGCAGATGCAATCCCCGCCTTCCTGGCTTGGACGAGAGACTGAACGACAGGTGACAAAAGCAATTTTGGATAAATTAACATTTATTAAACACAAATACAACCCACAACCAAGCACACCTTAAACTGTTATGAAAATGAAGGTCAGTATGGTTACAAAGGTGGCCAGGGTGGTTGTAAAGGTGGTGAGTAGGGTTATTATTGTAGTATAGTTTGTTCCCACTGACGAATTCTGACCAGGTGAAAAACCCATGTGAGTGGTATTAGCTTTAAGTGGCAAGTGAGAGGAGATGATTACTAAAAAAGATGAAGTTATACCAGTACCATAACTATAAGAAAAATAATAAAACCATCAGCCCAAAATTTCTGCTAGTGTTAGTAGAATATTCTAATCTTGTGTTTATTATATCTGTACATGACTCAGGAGGTGAAAGGAAATACAACCAAACCAAAAGGTGAGGGTGTGATTTGCTGCTTATATATTTTAATAATATCAAGTAGGAAGAAAATCTACTCATGAGCAGGAAGATGCATGCAAATTCTTTATTTTGTGTTAAATAAGAGGTTTGTGATCAAAGAGATCCCCATGCTGTAGACATACACGTTTGAGGCAACTACTGTTTTTTGTCCTACTTGATATTTTGTACTTTAGCAGAAAAGGGAGTGGCAACTGGGTACTATTAACTTACCATAGCCTGACCAAGGAGAGTGAATGCATTCAAGAGAGTTGTGGGGAATAGTTTCGGGTTTAAGAGAGGAGGAAGAGAAAAATTAGCAGTCTGGTTTCATAATCGATCTCCATTTGCTGATAACAATCTCATCCTAAATTCAGCTCAAAGGTAAAAGTTTAACTGTGACTTCTGTGGTGGTCCAACAAATAAGGCAGACACTTAAACACAAAGAGAGAACAAAACAAACAGGATGACATATGACATACAGTATACATGGCGAAGGAATGACAAGTTAGTACTGACCACATCGCTGACCAAGGGGATAGGCTTCTTTTTACGCAGGTCTGGCATACTGTCAATTCCATACAGACCAGATCCACCACTGGCAAAAAAGGCAGAAAAGTTAATAAAAAGTCATCATGTACAATAAACATAGCAAGGCATTTTCAGTGTAATCACAACATGGTCAAATGACTGTCACCACACTAGTATCAAAATGCTAATGTACTGCTACCCATTAACTTATCAATATTTCAAACTGGGCTAAGCAAACAAAGGTTAAGGTGTTAACCATATATGACTTACCCTGGTTTGACCCAGGCCTGTCTTGCATTGGGTTCTTCATCTCGAACCTACAAGATTTCAAACGTGAGAATTTAGCCTGAGATCTTATAAAGACTGCCACATTATGAGAAAGGTAAGATAATGGAATGCTGTATTTGGTTGAGTTTAACCCCTCTGATGTTATAGAACATGCAAAGTTAAATAAAAAATAAGTGATGAAAACACAGAATAAAACAAATGTTGCTGAAGTCCTTAATTTTTAAGATAGTGTAGAAGATGCAATGGCGGGCCATCATTATGCAGTTATAAAAACACAAAGTCACAGGTCAAATGGTTTGACAACTTTTGCACAAGACCATAATAAAGTTTTTCTATGTCTGCATATGTGTTTCTCAGATGACAGACGTTCTCCTCTCCAGACTTCTCTGGTGCTCACTTTTACAATATTAGTGTCTTATTGTCTCTGAAAAACCTCTGGGAAAAATAGAAAGCAACTGCACCAACACCAGAAAAAGAACTGGGGTATCATACTCTAACGCTACAGCATAAATGAAACCAATGATTAACTATTTATTACACAGAATAGCAGAAGTGAAGGAACAATTGTCTTTTTCAGAACAGCAAGATAAAGATGTCAATAAATATTACATATCTACCCATAATGCAACCAGTACTAGTACCATATACTAGATTATGCTTTGGAGGGCTTTGTGCAAGCATTCCTTTTGACAAAGACATAACGGAGATAGAAATGAAGACAGTTACCCACAATAATAAAAATATACGGGAAAAAGAACAACAGGGACTTAAACATGAAGCAAATGTTATATGAATGACCTGATAATCTTCCCTCCCATACTCTGCAAAGAAAAAACAGAAGAATTAGAAAAAGGGGACTAGCTTTAGTTGAGTTGTACTATTTTGGGCATATTTAAGACTGTGATTATAAAGAGAGACACAAAACAAACTAAAAAACTCAATATACTATACAATATAATCAATATATTCTCACTGCAATATAGGTAAACTTAAATCAAATCATTACATGTTTTAAAAAATATTTTTTAACATTTAAAAAACAAACAAGATTTTATGTATATTTTTTGCTGCCATTACTGGGCTTGCAGAGCTCGTTACAGAAAATATCCATAAAAATACCTGGGATAAATTCGTCTTGAGATTGGGATCCCTGAGACCCTTGTGAGCCATGGGATCCCTGGGACCCCTGAAGAGATTTGGACAGTCTATGCCGGGTTTGCCTCTTTTCCCTTAGAATGCGTTGGAAATTAGCTATGCGCTCTCTGTGACTGGCATCAATGGGCTTTCCTTCATCGAGAACATGGTTTTCCCTAATTGGGCTTAACCGCACCTCATCTGTACTGAGCGTTAGACCCAGTGGACTTTCACTCTGTCTTTTTGAGCAGTGGTCTGGAGTTAAGTCAAGGTTAGATAGTTCCCGATCTGTTGGGCATTCTGCTTTGCCTTGTGAAAATTCTTCAGAGTGAAACTCAGTTGGGGTACAAGGAGACTGGCTTGCTTCATGGGGGGAATTTTTAAGGGAGTGCTGCAAGTCTCCACGTGTCTCACAGCAATCTATGTAGACTGAAGCCTCACTCTCCTCTTTTGGGGTGCCAAATTGAGTGTGATTGTCTGTTAGACTGAGACTAATTTCTCCCTCTGTGTATTCTGTACTGCTCTGCTCCTCCTTTGTTTCACTGGATTGTCTGACAGGAGACGGAGATGCTTCAGATCCGCTGCCATCTTTCACATCTTCAGGGTTGGATCCTTCCAACTTTTTCAAAGCACCTTTTAAAGCGGACCTGAAAGTTAGTACAGCCTTGCTAAAAGTTGTATCAAACCCTATATTAGGAGTCTTGGAACTATCAGAGACTATTTCAGAAGAATCTTGAGACAGTGATTCTCCTGCTTCATCCTTGGAGATGCTGGGATCAGTCCACTCCCTGTCCAAACTGTCAGAAGACCCCAGATCAAGAGTGTCACCAGATGATGGACAGTCATCACATAATGAATGTGGCTCCAGGCAACCATCATCACAGTCTGTCAACAGCACAGTGGAGCAACTCAGACTTCGGGAGGGCCCACTACCAACCTCAATTGCACAAGCATCCATGGTGTGGTAACCAGAGCTCCGTGAGTATGGGCAGTTTGCAGAACAGTCACACTCTAAATTTTCTTCCTCAGTTTGTAATCTGGAGGGCCTCCAATCTATCATACTGGAAGAACTCGAAGGAGAGTTGTAATGGTGTCCAAACAGCAAAGAGAGATGCTCAGAGCTGTTTTGTGAAGAATGCCCTGGTGTGCTGCTTTGCGTCTCCTCTGTGACATACCTGTTCCAAATACCTAGACAACTCTCTAGCTCTTCTCCACTGTTTGCACAAGAGTAGTCTTCCTCACTCCAACCCCCTTCTCCACTTATACTGTGCTGCATATCAATAGAAGGCCACCTGACATGTTCTGTGTCACCAGAGAGAAAGCCTGCTTCTGGGTAGTTGGAACTGTGGCATGATGACAGAGAGCTGGTGCTTTGGTAGTCAAGACCATGATGAAGCTCCAAGTAGCTGCGGTCAGGTTTTGTATGGCCTAGCACGTGCATATTTAAACTCTGCTCTGAGCCCTCTTGGAACGTTTGCTGATCTGACTGGAGAGTGCATCTATCAACATGCCACTGTTTTGGCAATCTATGAGGTGTTTTCCCATAATCTTTGCAATCCAAGAGTGGACTGGTGTCTCTCCCTTGAAGACATGTGATGGCGTTCTGTCTACCCAGGCTTCCTCGCCTAATGCGGGGTGTTTGAGAGATGGGACTAGGCTGAGGTGGAGCTGAGGCCCCAGTGTACAGCTCACCTATTTCACTGAGCACTGCATCGACACAGCAAGATACTTCATCCACGGAGCCTCGCACAGATGTTAGATACTGCCTCAAGTCAGAGATTTCCTCCTGGATCTTGTTGATGCCTTTCAGCTCTTTTAAGATATGTTCCACTATGTTGCTAGAGCTTTGTTCTGGCTCCTCAATCTCCATCTCCTCCTTCTCTTCATTTCTGATCCTTTCAATGATCCTGGGTATGGTATCTTTCACAACCCCAACAGCATCACGGCAATCAGAACTGCTGTTTTCCCCAGTCGGGGTGAGGTCAGCTTTGGTGCAGGTTGTAACTACTGATGACAGGTCATGGAGTGAGTTATCCTCTGACCCCTGCAGGCACTTTTGTAGCTTTCTGCGCAGGCTTTGCCCCACTTTTGGACTCTGTGATCTCTTTTCTTGAAGGTCTCGTCTCTTAGGTGAGAGTGGAAGTTGCTCTGATTTGTTGGGTTCATCCTGACCATCGAGGTGTCCTCTGGGGAACATCCCTGAGAAGGTGCACACTTGATCAGCTGTTCCCACACATGGACAAACCAGTGCCTCAGTGACTCCTCCTTAAGGTGGTGTAAGCATAAGCCAACATTTAAACATTTCAAATAACTGTGAGCCTGGACCATGCAAAAAAATATATATTTTGTTGACAGTCTCTATTGACGGTACCATTATAAAAAAAATAAATAAATAAAAAAAATAAAAAAAAGACAACCAAACCAAGAAAATATTAATGTATTTTGTCAATGATCAAATTCATGTTTCTCACAGAGAAGCAATTAATAGTTCAATAATATTTCTTTCCTTTTTTTTAAATGACCAACAGACCACGCAACATAGAAGTAGAACAGACAGTGGTGCTTTAACTGACCTCCTCTCAGTCAGAGTAGCAACTTCCAGAAAGAACACCATGCAGCTGCTCAGATCTCTGTAATTAGGACGGTTTGGAAAGGCAGCTCGGTAATTAGATGACAGGTCAATTCTCTCCTCTAAGGCCATGTCATTCTTTCACACCCATACCAGCTGCACGGCTTGATAGCTCTGACCCCACTGACTGTAGTGTACACATTATAGGGCTTACCGGATACCCTTAAAATGCACATAAATATATCTGATGGCACTGAACATGCTCTTATTTACAAAATACGAAACAAGGAATTGTGTTCCACATGATCCTCACATTCAGTTATCATATATACGTATTAGATCAGTACAGTTCAGTGATATTATCTTTGTCCACTGAGCTTAACTGATTAGATTATCACATAACAATTCAATGTTTTTTTTTATTGTAATGGTTCCAAGGACAATTCATGCTGAGTGTGCATAAAGTTCGTGTACAGGTAAAAACACTGCTGCTTAGAGGCTGCTTTAACTCTGCGCAGTAGGATTTGTTAGATCTAGAAGACATGAGAACTCTAAATTTTTGAAACTTTGAGATAACTGCTCAGTGCCACCTTTTAAGAAGATTAAATGTATAAAATGAACTGTTAATCTCTCTTTTGTTTATTGCTTTATGTATGTGGCTTTAAATTGGACAGCAGCTTTAGCAAAGTCATCTAGAAATGGTCTTAAACTTAAAAAGTTTTACTTAAACAAAACACAGCCACACACAATTTCATGCTTTTTAACTGCCACTATGTATGGATTAAGATATAGAAGAGGCATCTGTATTTTACTCTATTGTTTGAATTAACAATTTACTTAACTGGTGATGTCCCTTAAATATAATTGTGGTAAGACATTTCCCTATTACATAAGTAAATTAGTCCACAGAGGGTGTAGCTACTAACATTACCCAACCCCTGTGCTGGAGGTCTCCAATAATCACTTGAGCATGGAAGGTGTGTGCTAGTCTGATAAGGGTTTGATAGGCAGGAAAGTATAATCAAGCCTATCAGACTAGAACATTTCCTATCACTGAATTTGAATTTGAAATTGAGCAGATGGACATATCAGCTAAATGGAATCAGGCTATCCAAAGCTGAGTGGGATCATTATCCTTCTCATTAAAATACCAAATATAAATGATCTATTTTCTGATAAACTAATTAAATACTCAAAAATACACATTAAAAGGCCTAAATGTATTTGTTATGTAACACACTGAATACACATTTAACAAGACTTCTGAGGACTCCTATCTATTTTTACAGACAGCTACAATCCAATATATGCACACTCTAATAGTCAGTGATTTATAAGTTAACCATCCAGGAAAATGAGAGGTTAAGGGGGTGGCTAGAATCAGGTCAATTGACATGTCATACTAATAGCCTAAAGAGATATCTTTTCTCTCCTTACTAATAGGTCTGTGGCTTGGACTAAACAAAAGACACCTTTCTTTTGAAGTTTTTACGTAGACACCTCCTCTTTTAAAAAAAGACAATTGCTATGCAAATTTAGACAAACTCAGTCCAGAAACAAGCATAAATTCTGTAGTTTCTATAGAAGTATTAAGACACATACAATCTTTTCTATATATATATAAACCAAACATGGATTTTATACAGTATAACATGCATAATAAGTCTAGAAATACTTAAGATTAAGTGCATACAACAACATTACCATACATTAAAATAGAAGCCTTACCTTAAAGCAAAAATGCATATATAATCAAGAACAACCTGTAGATATCATCTTGCAAGATCCATTAAATCCACACCAATAGTAGTTCCGGAGATCAGCAAAAGTGACCCTGCCTTTTTTCAAATGTATCCCCAGGTGTATTATTGAATGCCTTGCTCTGCCTTAATAAAACCAACAAGAGATTTCTTCAGTTGATAAGAGGTACAGTAATCCTTTATTTCTACCACTGGAATGATGTGAGTGAAAGTGGTAGACTGTGATCACACAGCAGCTTACCCTCAGTTAAGTAGCCATCCCTACTTCCCTCCCACCCTCTTGCATGCTTTCTCTGCTCTCTCTCCCTCTGTCCTCTGGCAATGTATTCCTGCACAAAGCTAATCTGTGGCTGTGAGACTGCCAGCTCCCAGTCCCATTCACTCTTTTTCTTTGTTTCCTCATCTGCAAATTGATGATATTTGCAATTTTTCTCTCTGTACTTGCTTCCCTGCACCCAGTAATTTCCTTGCCTATGTGTACCTTGTTCATGGAAAATTGTAAAGACAAAGGAATTTCTAGTCAAAGATTGTAGCTCATTCATATCAAATCACATATGTGTAAACTGATTCTCGAAATGGGTCTGACAGCTAAGTCCATTCATGCTCTTGATTTCTGTGTGTATGTTGACAAAATTACAAACTCGCCATAGATCTCATCTCATTCTGTTCTTTCAATGTAAACAAATGTGTCAGGATGTTTTACTGTGTCAGGCCCAGCATTCCTATTATGCTAGTCACTGTTACACTGCAAGACAGATTAACAACAAATTCTAATTCATTACAGTCTTGTTGGCATTTAGACTTGTGTCCTAAGTGTTTCCCTTCAACCTGAAATGAATGGCACTTAAGACAGCTTTCACCTTGCCTTTCATTTATATTCATGTCTTCAATCAGCCATCATTTACAGTATATGTTGGTCTCAACCCATCCATGCAAACCAATCATTATAATGGAGCCAAGCGAGGTTATATTTGAGCTATCCCTTTATTGCTGTGCCATAAAAGGCTTAATCAAGGGGATGAACCCCAGTTAGAGCTGAGAGACTCTGATGTTTTTACTATGTTCACCCTCTTAAGGTGTCCAATTGAACTTAGATGGCATTGGATAAGACAACTCATGGTTCAATATGAGACTACATGGCACCTAATTCTGACACCAAAAGCCAAATATGATCAAAACAATATGATCTATATAATGACCCAAGTCACGATTATTTTTCTGCTTTTTTTCATATACTTTTTAGGTTCATCATGCATTTCCTTAAATAGTTAGCCAACATACTTAGTGACAACTTTTATGTAAATATGACAAAGTTGTAAATTAGTCAAATACTGTAGTCATGGCAGTAGAATGTGAGGACTCCAATGAATTAACCATCTATACATACAAATTATTATTAGAATTTTATGGAACAATGAGTAGTTGATCTAAGTAAATGGAATGACAGTATGCTTTAATCACAACACCAGTGTTATGATAAGATACATTTAACCAAGGACTGGGAGGGAGAGGGACTGAGTAAAAAAAATAATAATAAAAATACCATGCTGGCAGGATAGGTACAGGAGAGCAAAAACCAAATCAAATGCACTCACTTTTGACAAGACATAAGGCTCAGAGGTTACCAAAAGTTCATCTGTGTACCCCAGAACGTATAACAGTGAAAGTACAGAGTCACCCATGTGAGCACTGGAGTGCTTTTTATTTCAAAGAAATATTCTTCTTCTTCTTATATTATTAAATAATTACATTGAGACATTGTACTGCATCTTCTTAAACAAGCAAAGAGGTTAAACTCAACCAGAAATGAAAATTTCTGCAAAGTCTGTGTGTCCCTGTTTGAATGTATGGTCTTTTTGTATGTGTGGTAGAGTACTGTAGGAAAAACCAAGGCAAGAAAGTCAGACTTCAAAAGGTATTGGTGGAAGAACTAAAGAGAAATACTGCCTACCTCGCGGAGCTGAACCCTGACTTTATTGATGGCCTTCAACCAACGAACTCTTGATGGAGAAAATGGTAAAGGTGGCCCGTCATCATGGAATCTGGGCCACATGTATATAAGAGTAGCAGGAAGAGATGGAGACAATCTGTCAGTGCCTATGCATCTTCAAGATAGCACATAGAAAAGGGAGTTGAATTTTGAGCAAAAATCGTACCTTTGGAGTTTAGAGGACACCCTCTCTGCTGGAGTGTCATTTTTCAGACTCCGTCCTACTTCAGGGGACATCCTATGTATCTCCTGCTCACCAACAGTAGAGTGTCCATTGGTGGGAAGAAGTCCATTGGTGCGTGGCTGCCCATTGGTGGAGGGATGAAAGCCAGTACTGTGGTAGGAGTGGAAGGACTCCTCCAGTTCTGAACCTCCAGTGCTCTCCTGGCCAGTCTCACTAAGCTGGGAGCTGGTCTGGCTCAGGTTTCCTGATGACCCAAAGCGACTACTTTCCACTGGACTACAATGGTAAAAGAGGAGTAAGGAAAATATTCAATGTCAGAATACTTCTTTTGAAATCAGAATCAAGTGACAAGCTATTTCCAAATGTGTGTTTTATATTTTCCCTCTACTCAAGCCTAGATATGTGGGGATTGTGACAGAACAAATTGGGCATTTCATTTTAGAAATATTTTTGGTGTTATTTATACTGCTGAATCAAACAAGACTATTCATAGTTGTGATTGTAACAAACCCCACCTATCTAACTTGATCTCAAATGATGTGCAAACACTATTCAACTACTTAGCAAAGGTCTACTTTCATCAAAAACCTCTCTAATTGATCAATTGGTATAGTATACACACACCACATTATGCCCTAAAGAGATACCTAACCTTGGAGGGAGGCGTCGCATGTTGGAAAATAATGAATGAATGTGAAGATTGTATCAATGAGTTAGCATGTGTAAACACTGCACATGCCTAGAGTTGCAATTTCGAGTATGCGCTACATTGTGGTGTGAGGTATAAAATCCCCTGTAACTGTTAGTCCTTACTAAAATATATTTCTGCACACAATTACACCTGCATATTTTATTGTCAGTGTTTGTCTTTGACTTGTACACAAGACATAACAAATATATGGGGTGAAGAATGGTAAGTAAGCTTACGGAGACACAGGGTTGAAGTACAGATGGATGTGGACAATAAAATATGCAGAATGAGACTATTGGTTGGAAATTTTACCTTTTATAAAGTAGCATTTCATCACAGATTTCCTTTTAAATTAATTTATATGGTTTGAATTTCTGGGTTAGATGATCAGGATTTACAAATACTGAATTTAAGATTTTATTTTTAAGACAGATAAAGTATTCTGAAACAATTCTCATCATGTAAATTCATACACAACACAAATCAGAATTCCATACACAAACAAAATTTACATTTAATGATTGATTATTTAATGATACTGTGGAGTGTCTTGCTTATAATTGATCCTATCAATATATCTTTTAACAAACTAAAGTGAAAACTAAATTTGTTAAACACTGTTGGAAGATATCTGAATTAACAGATGTTAGTGTCTCCAACTATTGAAGAAGTTTCAAAAGAATTTCTTTAATTAAGTTGTAAATGTTTAAGCACATTCACTTGTGAATTGATCGTTATTATTATTAAATATGTAAATTTTGATTTGGAATTCTGTTTTGAAATGACATGTAAAATTATGCGAAACACAAAATACCTATACCAAAGACTACAGACACGCACATGTGCACGCACCCACCCACACACACACGCACAAGCTAATTATTAAATTAAACTAGTGAGGATAGACTGCAGAGCTGGACAGGGAGTACATTTCAAAAATGTGAGTGCATTATAAATGGTGAGGGGAAATGCCATTTATTATGCTTCTACTAGCCTTTTTGCATTCAATAGATCCTTCTTAGACTGGTTGTCCAGCTGTACTCCAGAGGTAGGACCTGTAGATGGGTATGTTTCTACTGGGCTGTCCTTCTCCTTTGGGGTCAGGGATGCTGAAGGATCTACTTCAGGAGTGGAGATGCAAATTTGGGGGGTTGTTACATCATCTGTGGAACCTACCGATTCAGTTTTTGGGGCATCTGATGTTGCAACCCTCTGAACAGTATGTGATTGACCACTTGTTGGCTTGTCGTTAGTTTTGGGTTGAGATGTTATAACTTGGGCACCTTGTGGCTTGGGTGGCTCTGCCTGCCAAGGAAAACTTATCTTTGTTCCAAATAGTGATGTGGTTGTTGGCTCTTGTTTTCCAGCAACAGGTTTTTCCTCCTGAAAAAGCCCCCCAGAAAGGGTTTTTAACCCTGACAACAGACCACTGGCTCCATCTGTTTGAGGTACTGATGATGCACCTGATGACACAGTTGGAGAAAATAGAGATCCAAGAGATTTTCCTGTGTCACTCTGTGCCGATATAAAACCAAACAGAGACTTGACTTGCGGTGTCTCTGTATTGTTGGGTAACTGATTAATTGGAGGAGTTATATTATCTGCTTCTTCACTATGAGGTGGCACTGATTTGTCACTTTCTTTACTCTCAGGCTCTCCTTTAACAACTATGGGCTTCTCATGTATAATCTCTCCCTCAACTGTAGACTTTTCTTTTTCAGTGTAATCTTCTTGATGGGTGGGATCACATGTCGTGCTTTCTGAAGCACTTGTGGCAGCAGCTGTCTCAGATGCCACTGCACTGCTACTTATTAGGCTGCTGGATTTTACATGGTCATTTTCTGGTAGAGTGGAATCCGCCACTTTATTTGCAATAGTCTCAGTGTCTGGTTTTGGTGGCACACTTTCATTCTTAATATGCAACTTTGGTATTGTACCAGGCATCGGCTTGGGCTCAGCTGGTTTTGGCTCTGATGGCTTAGGTGGTTGTGCCATAGCCCCAAATAAAGATCCACCTATGCCCCCAAGTATTGATGCTCCAGTCTGTGATCCTGTAGTCTGAGGAGTGACTCCTCCAAACATTCCTCCAAGTAAAGAACCACCTGACTGTGCTCCTGCTGCAGATCCTCCAAACACCCCACCTAGTAATGATCCACCAGTCTGGGGACCTACAGACTTGGTGGTAGATCCTCCTCCAAACATACCACCTAATATTGACCCTCCAGGTACAGGTGTAGTTCCTTGAGTACCAGACTGAGGGCCAGATCCCTTGAATAATCCTCCGAGTAATGATGCCCCTGTCTGGGGAGCTGCTGTGTCAGTGTTGCTCCCCCCAAAAATTCCCCCTAATAGTGATGCCCCAGGCTGACCAGTAGCACTTTGTGGTGCTGTTCCTCCCAGCCCGAAAACTGAGCTCTTCTGTTGCTGCTGAGGATCTTCAGTGGGAGCAATTGTTTGTTTGAAGAGTGAGGACATAAAGCCTGTAACTGTCTCTGCCGATGAGTCACCAAGAGATTTTTCTGTCTGTGAAGGCTTCTGTTGTCCCTGGACCATGGTACTGGCTGACTCAGTGGCTCTTTCCTCTTCAACTTTATGTGGTATCACATCTTGACTTGACTGATCACTCACAAGCTCTGGTCTTGCAGTCTGTTGTGCTTGTGCACTTATTTCAGATTCTTTACATTGACTATCATTAGCTAAATCAGTTGACATGCCAGCATCTTGGCTATGAACTTCTTTGACATCGGTTTTAGGTGAGCCTGCCTCAAGATCTTGAACTTTACTGTCAGGTTGCTTTAATGTTTCTGCCTGATCTTTGTTTTGTGCCTCAGTATTAATAACAGATGTTTCAGGAGTAGTTAGCACTGGAGCTTTACTGTCTTCATCACTGGGTTTTGGAATGACACTTACTACTGATGTAGTGTCTGTAGAATCGGTAGTTAATGGTTTCTTGTCATTGTCAGATTTTGGTGTAGCTGTTGGTGTTGTGGGTGGAACAGATCCTCCAACCACTGAATGCAAACTTTTATCAGTTGTCTCATTAGGAACAGAAGCTCTGGGCAAAATGCCACCCAGAAGAGATGCACCAGTCTGTCCAGTAGCCATTTGAGAAGGTGATCCCCCTAGAATACCTCCCAATATAGAGCTACTATTTGGGGATGTTGATGATTGAGTCGCAGCTCCCCCAAACATTCCACCAAAGGATCCACTAGTCTGAGGCGCTGTAGATGAAGCTGATCCTCCAAAGATTCCACCCAAAAGACCTCCAGTCTGAGATCCTGCAGCCTGGGGTGCAGATCCACCAAATAAGCCTCCAAGTAAGGATGCCCCTGCTTGAGGAGCAGAGCCTCCAGTCTTAGTGGGACCAACTTGAGGAGCTGGCTGTGGAGCAGACCCTCCAAATAAGCCACCAAGTAAAGACCCCCCTGTTTGTGATGGTGTTGTTTGGGGTGAAGACCCTCCAAACATTGCCCCTAATAGAGAACTACCCGACTGAGAAGGGGGCTGGGGTGTAGAACCTCCAAATACAGAGAACAAGCCTTTGGCTGGTGAGTCTTTAAGGTTTGAGGATTCAGCTGCAGATGCTGTGGATGAAGGACCTACAGTGCTGGGCCCAGAAAATAATGAAAGCAAACCTTTTCCTGGACTGTCTGAAGTGACTCCAGCTTGTGAGTTTGAAGTCTGTGGGCTTAATCCACTAATCATGGACAGAAGGTTGGAAGCTGGTGATTCTGTAGATGCAGTGGCACCCTGGAGTCCACCTTCTGTACTTGTTTCCTTTTGCACTGTGACACATTCTGAGTTTGGTTCAACAGATACAATATCAGTGCCTTTAGATTGTGTACAATCTACATTAGTATGAGTGGATGGGCTAACATCCATTTCACTTGATTTATTACTGGTAGCTGCTGGAACATGGCTACTGGAAACAGATGGCACTTGGATGGAACCTTGTTGTAAAGAAGGGGGTGGTTGCTCCTGTGCTGCAGTAACAATATCTGATGATGTATTAGGAGTTTGTTGTGGAGGTGACATAACATCATTAAAAACAGAGAGTATACTCTTTGATGGTTCTTTGGGTGTCGCTGTCCCTGCAGAAGTAGATGAAGCTGCACTTCCACCAGCTCCTGGTGTCTGAGGAGTACTGGGGCCACTAAACATGGAAAACAAACCTTTTCTTGGACTTTCACTTGCAGTAGATAAGCCACCCAATAGTCCCCCAAGCACAGAAGAGGCTGGCTGCCCTTGTGCTTGAGGCTGTGTCTGTGGTTTAGGTTGTGTTTGAGGTTCCCCTTGTTGTTGAGATTGAGCTGCTCTTTGTTGAGATGGCGATGTTGATGGTTGAGGCTGGGAAGGACTGGGATCACTGAACATGGACAACAGTCCCTTCATTGGGCTTTCAGTTGAACTTGATGACCCAGGCAGAATACCCCCCAGAAGAGATCCTGTTTGGGCTTGAGGCTGCTGGGTGCTGGGACTACCAAACATGGAAAGAAATCCTGTATTTGGGGGGTCTTTTGGAGGAATAGCTCCTTGTTGTGGTATATCTACACCAGCCTTCGTTTGTGGGGGAGGCTGGGGAGAACTTGATCCTCCAAACATTGATAATAAACTTTTACCAAGGGATTCTTGTTGTGGAGGCTGTGGAGCTGCACTTGGTGGATGTGTCTGAGACACCTGCGCAGTCTTAGGTGTAGCCTGTGGAGGATCTGAGACACCAAACATTGATAATATGCTTTTACCAATTGATTCTTCTTGTGGAGCTGTAGTTGACGCAGGTGCCTGAGGTGTGGGTCCGGACTGGGAAGCTGGTGTTGATCCTGCCAGCATTTCTCCAATTGAAAATCCGAACAATCCACCAGAAGGTTTAGCTCCAGCTTCATGTTTTGGTTGTTCTGTCAGTGGCAAAGTTTGTGATTGGCTTGTACCAAGGCCCGTAGAAGGACTGGAGGAAAATGGTTGGGATATACTTTTGTTTGGGGGTTGGATCTGCGTGGGCCGAGAGGCACCACTTTGGTCCATTGTTTGTTGTCTCTGTATACCCTTTGGTCTAGATGCTGATGTCAGTGAACCCTCTGTAACACTGGGTTTCATTTGTGGTTTCTGCTGTGGAGAGGGTTCAGTACTAAATAAGCTGCTAATTGAACCAAACAGATTTGAAACTCCTGTAGCCTCTTTATTTGTAGAGGTACTGTCTGGTAAGGAGGTGGTACTGCCAGTTTTGCTCTGCTGATTAGGTGATGGCTGCAAATGTTTCTGAGGATCTGTCTTTGGTTCTTCTATTCGTACTGCTGATTTCAAAAAGTTCATGAAGCCAGCCTGTGGTTGGTCAGATGGTTTCTCCACTGGTATATCTATTGTCTTTTCAGCTGTAAGTTGCTCTGGTGGTCCAGGTTTAATAAGAGATTCTTCTGATCCTAAAGGCACTGTGACATTGGGTTGTTGTGGTGCTGTGGCTTGTTGTACAGTGGTCTGGTGAACTGTGGTTGTCTGACGTGCAAGTCGTGCTTTCTGTGAAGTTGTATGTGATTGTACTGAATCATGAGTCGCTTGAGTAGTTGCTGGGACTGTGGGCAAAATTCTTCCCTGTGTAGTTGCTGGCCTTTGCATTTGCGGTTTTACAGTTTCTGGCTGAGTCACAACAGCAGTAGATTCTTCTTTGATGATCTTTGACTTCAGACTCTGGAAACCTGATGAAAGAATGTTCTTTGAATTTTTCTGTGGAGTTTGATCACCAGAGGATATGCTTGTTTTATTCAATTCCACCTGTGATCCTTTACCCACAAAAGAAGAAATGAGGGAAGAAATATTTTTGACTTGACGATTTGGTTGTTCTTCTCCTGGAGAGACTCTTCTCCTCCATTCTTCTTCCAATACATCATCTACATGCTTCACTGTAACCCCAGTGGATGAACGACGCCGTTGGCTAGGTTGGTAACAGTTGTAAAGTACCTGCTGATTAGAATTTTCAGTAGGAGTGGAGTTCAGGGAAACTGCAACTTTTTGAGCCAGAAATGTCTTAATTTCATGGTTATTCCAATAAGGGCCGATGTGGTCTTTATTATGACATGAAAGGTCAATAACATCATCATTGATGTAACTGGACTGTCTTGGATCCATCCTGATTTTGTTTAATCTGTAAGATGTGAAATCTAGACCTTGTTGCACTTGTGATTGAAAGGAATTTTCAAACATTTGAGAGAACTGCTCGAGATTTAAATTCATAATCTGATTCCCTTTTCGGTAGGCTGCAGACAAATCTAGGGGAGCATTAAGAAGTTGAGAATCATACTGATCTTGACCAGGTAGCCAAAGAAGCTCATCCTCATTATAAAGTGGAATTTTAAAGCCACAAACTAAAACCATTTCATTGTGCAGCCAAGCACTAGGAAAGCTATCTAATTTTTGTGGATTTCCCCAAGACTCATCTTCGGGGGCACATGCATACACATATTCACCTGCTTCATCTGTAAGCAAGGCATAAATGTACTCATGATCTGTGTAAACAAAGTAACCACAATCACCATCATCAGCTGGCCACCACATTCCTTGCTCCAAAAGCGCAAGCCACTGCTGATACCATTCAGTGTCTTCAAGGTACAAAGAGTCTTCCATCTCAGTTCTGGCACTTGGAGGACAGTTTGAACCTCCGGGTCTATTCAAATTAAACTGACTCTGATGAATCATGCCATCACTATAAACATTTTGTGGGACTGCATTATCTTTTCCATACTGCCAGTTAGCTGAATACGATAAACTTGGTGCAGTCTCCTCATAATAGCCTTCATGATATGAAACTCCATTCAAGCTGTAAGTGCTACCATTATTAAATGAGTGCCACTTTCCAAGCTTTCCATTACTCTGTTTAGTAGTTAAGTTTAAAGCACAATCCTCATTAGGTGAATATGCTATATTTCCCAAGTCTTCATGACTGTTCCATAATTTCCTTTTGGGATATGGATTATCATTCCTGTGTCCCTCCAACTGATAAGGGCCAATTTGCTCTTGGTGACAAATGACACCTTGCCACGGTGTAGAGGAAGTAAATGGTTTATACATGTTTGGGGAGTTGCAGTTCAGAGCAGATGCCTGTAATTGTGAACCTTCACAGGTCTGTCTATACACTTGATCCTCTCTGTGGAACTGAGCATTCAACGACTCATTCTGAAACTGCTGCCATAGAGCACTTTCACGGATCCACTGGTTTTCATCATAAGAAGGACTTATCCCATAAGAAGACAACTGTCCTTGGTAAAGATTCTGCTCTGCCGCTCCATACAAAGAGGAACTGCTTCCGCCAATATATGGCTGCATGTTCATTACTGGAGACGTTGTGCGGTTTTGTAAAAGGGAGTGAATATTTCCTGTACTATAAGCCATTGTGTGAACTGACTGCAGTGAGCCAGAATAATGTAACTGAGACAAATTACCTGTGCTAATTGAGGAATATGTTGCCTGATTCTGAAGAGATCTTGCAAAAGTAGCAGATGTTCTTAAGTCTAAGCTCTCAGTATCAATAGAGGTAGGTGCACTTATTAAAGCATGTCTACTCTTTCCTGGATTAAGCGAGCCTGGAACAACTCTTTGACAGTGATCCCGTCCAAAGTCTGAGGACGAACTTTTTAGTATTCCTGAATGCAAGTCTGTGAGCTTAGTGGAGGGTATCTGTTGTTCTGCATTCTGACCTGGTGTTTCTACATGTTTGGGAGCAGAGGAATCCCCACTTACATTTTTGTTAAACAGTCCAGATAAAAACCCTTGTTGAGCAGTTTGTGGAATTCTTTTCTCTCTAGCTGCACGTTCTTCTGAGAATTGCTGTGTAACATTAGCATGTAACTGTGTTTGTAGTGGGGTGTTCATTGTGGCTGTGTAATTACTGGCTTTCGGATGCTGTGATTGTCCTGATGACGTCTGACAGGTTGGGTCAATATTTTCAGGTGATTTTGTTAATTTGTTAAACAACCCTGAGAGCATTCTAGGTTGGCTTGTTGTCTCCTTCTGTGTCTCAGCATCCTGACAGCTTGGCAAATTGTTTTGTTGCTGTGCCTCATTAATTAGTTTAGTGTGCTGTTTTTTAAGCATATTCTCTGAAGAGGATTTGAACAGTCCAGAAAGTAGACCACTTGTTTGTGTTGTTTTTTGTGTTGAGCTTTGTTGTTCATTTGGGTTGGGAGTTGGGATACTCCTTACACTTGCTTGCTCATGGCTGGATTTACTTGGGGTAATTCTGTGCTGTTGAGCTGGTGGGTGCTGTTGTGTATTTATGTTGTCTGCTGAAGCAAATTTAAAAAGACCAGATAAAAGACCACTTTTTTGGGATGGAGTTTGCTGTAGTGGAACAGTTTGTTGCCGAGTAAAGCCTGGTTTAATTGTCTCCTGTTGGACCACTTGCTGACTTGATGCTGCATTTCTGAAATGAGGCCCTTGGTTTGGACGCTGTATATTATGTTCATTAAAATCCTGTTTATTGGGCTGGGCACTGCTTTGTTGGTGCTGAGATGTTTGGCTGCTTGAAATATTCTCAGAGGTTGTGAATTTAAGTAAACCAGATAACAGTCCCTTTTGCTGAGGGTGTGTTTGCTGATTGCCATCTGAAGTCAGCTGCTGACAAGGGATGTTCCTTTGCTCTTCAGCTTCCGAAGGCTGTACATTTTGTGGTATATTTTCTGTTGATGAAAACTTCAATAGCCCAGAGACAAACCCCCCCATCTGTTGAGCTGAAGAACGTTGTTGGGGAGGGTGATTCGAAGACTGTGGGGGATTATTAATCCTGGGTGGTTGATTGTTATGGGAAGCCTGCTGTGGTGGACTTCCAGATAGGTCACTGGTAGAGCCAAATTTAAGAAGTCCAGATAGCAGTCCTCCTTGTTTGGGCTGATTAGAACCCATTTGAGAGACATTCTCGGTTGAGGTTCCTTTAAAGATACCTGTCAAAAAATTTTGTGATTCAGGCTGATTTGGTGCATGATCCTGCATTGCACGATGAGCTGTGGTTGGTTTCTGATTTGATACATGTTGTGTGTGTAAACCAGGTGGCATGTTGCTGTTCTGAGAGTGCTGATTAGTGGTAATATTCTGGTTTGAGGCAGAGGTAGGGTTTAGTATGCTAGAAAACCATCCTTTCTCAGTGTTTTCCTGGGGTACAGCATAATTCTGTGAACAGGTTGTGGAGGTTGTTGAACTGACTGATTGCACACGATTCTGTGTGCTCACAGAGGCACTAACATCTTCACTGGATGCAAATTTTAAAAACCCAGAGAGCATGCCTCCCTCTGCTTTAGGGCGTTGCTGAGAGGAGACATTTTCAGAGGAGAGGAAGGGAAGTTTAGGCTTACTATTCAATGACGGGTTCTCTCCCGGTTTCTGTAGGTGGGGATCATCAGTGGATCTGAACACTGGATAAACTGCTACTGGCGGAGCTCCCTGGGGTGGAACAGGGACAGTAGGTGTGATCAGTGAAGTTAATGACTTTCTCAAGGGGCTAAAGAATCCAGTGTTTGCTGATTGTGTTTGGCCAGTTGGTTTTCCTGGCTCTACAATAGGCACATTTTCTTGTTTGTAAATCACTGGGTTTTGTCTACCATATATATTTTCAGCTCGTTTTTGTCCAAAATGTATTTCTTGAGATAAACTTCTTAATTTCTCTGTTTTCCTTCCTCCTTCTGTTGTCATTGACTGTTTACCATGATAAGCATGCTTCTCATCCAATTTCTCATCCCACTGTGTATGGCCTTGAGAATTTGAATCTGGTGCCTCTTTGTTTTCAGCTGAGTTTCCATTTTCTCCTGCTGAAAAAAGCTTTAAAGGATTCAATTTCCCCAGGACTGAATTTCCTGGAGCACTCTGAGGTTTGGTTTGAAACTCAGGTACACATTCTTTTGTATTTGTCTGACTCCTTGTGAGAGCTTTTGTTTCTTGATTAGGGCCGTGTGTCTTGGCATCGCATGGTAGCTGTGAAGGCAAAGAACTGAATGACTTTTCAGGAGAACTTTCTACTGGAGAAACAACAGCTACAGGAGCTGAAGTATTTGATTTAGGAATAAACGAAAACAGTTTTGTTAGCCCAGATTGTGGTGCTTGTGTAGATGGTGCTTTTGGAGAATGTACAGGTTGTTTGGAGCTTCCTCCAACTCTGTCAGTGAGAGAACTAAACAATGAGCTCATTGCATTTTTTACTCCTGAGGCAGTCTGATCAGTGGAAGTGTGTGGTTGAGTTTCTCCTCTAGGATCTTTTAATGAAATATTTTGGTCATCTCCTAAAGAATCTGTTCTATTACTACCCTGAGATGACAGTCTAGATTTGCTTGATTTTGGAAGTGATCCATACTTGCTTATTTCCTCCTCTTTTTCAGCAAGGTATTCAGAGACTGTTTCAACTAGACACTGGAGCTCATCCATGGGGTCTACATATTCATCACTTGGTTCCTCTACAGGTGAAAGCATTGCTTCTGGAGCCCATCCTCCAATTTTAGCTTTTCCACACTTCTTCTCTCGAAGTCCCTGAGAATTTTCTATGTGGCCCTCATAGGCAAAAGAATGCTTGTCTTTATAATGTCTTGCATTATCTGGGTTAAAGTCTTCTGATAAAAAGGCAACATCATCAATATCCTCTTCTGCTCCTATGGAGTAGTGCATATCCTCAGAAATCTCTACATCAAAATCAAACCGTGCCCTCCTTCTAGCATCTTGCTGTTTTTTGTATGCCACATAATTCTCCAAAGTGTTGTCCAGCTCATTTTTAGCCCACATCCTTGTCTTGTAGAGAAGCCCATTCTTGTATGGCTTGAGGCATGGTGTCATACGCTCCTCCTCTTCCTGCATCTCTGCTACCTGCCTCATAAACAGTTCCCCCCTCTTCTCACGAAGCAGTGCAAGGTCAGAGGGAAAAGCCTCTTCTCTCATTCTGTCTGCCTCTGTACTGAGAAACCCTCCTGGGTCCCTTATCTTTTTCTTTCGCCGTCGATCAATAGTGTCATATCCCTCAGGGTAGGTAGCAGGGAGAAAACCACTACGTTGAGTATTCTGATTGATAGAGATGTGTGATGGCTCAGGGTAGGGTCTTCCCATTCGCAGAATAACATTGTCTTCCTCATCATCTAAGAAGTCACTTAGCTGAGGCTTGCCCTGCTTTTTGTATTTGTTTTCCCAATCTTCAACCCCCATGCCAGAATCTACAGGTATAATTCTAACTCTTCCTTTCTGGTTTAATGTTCTATTAGGTTGAATTTAGGTTGAAAATAGATTTAACAAGGTGATGGGAAAGGATTCAGGGACAGAAAAGAGGAAGCAAATAAACAAGAAGAAAAAAGCAAACACGAGTTAAGCAATACAATAAATGGAGAAATTAAGATGAATGCAGTTTCATGCAAATGTGAAGACACAATCATTCTCTTCAGTTTAGTAATCAAACATTCTTTAGAAATAATAGAGGCTAAATATATACATAGCAGTTTTTGATGATTTGAGGACAACTTTGTTACACCATCATCAGAAAGCTGAAAAATATGCTGAAAATAAATGTAAAATTCTAGAAATTGCCTGAAAAAAAAAAGCGTTATCCACACACACACACACACACACTCAGTCAGTATGCACTATCAGCTCTTCAACACTCAGAGTGCAAGTGTTCATGACAAATGCATGCTAAATCACCACCATATGGTGTACACTGAACAAGTTTTTAATCAACAATGACATGCATGTGTATGTCGCTGATCCACTCCCTCCAGATGTGAGAGAGGGATTTCCTCTGTGACGTTGCTAAAGCAAGTTCAGAGCCTTTCAAACTAGGAACGTCAAGTAACAAAACAGACCCTTAAGACAAAAAAAAAAAAAAACATGAACAGTGAGCTTTCCCTCGCTGTAATCCCACTTTTGTTTCTGATGTAGAATTATCCGGATCAACTCCATATCAGTCAACACAGGCAGATTTGCAGCAGTCTCACATGCATTTCATGACAATCCATGAGATTTCAAGCATATAGACCATTTTTCTTCTGAACCAAAACTAACCGCAAAACAGCTGCATGATGGCAATAATACTACTAACAATAACAATGTTTTTTTTTTGGTAGTTGTAGTAATATTACTATTTAGCAGTTGTTTTATGTATACATTTTTCCCTCTAATACTCTGCATTTCAAAATATATTTCATCAATAAATAATTTTAATAAAACTCACTATATAAACCATTGCCATCTCAATGACATTTTGTACTAAATAAACAGACTTATATGCTTTTTGATGATGCAAGTCAGTGGATAACTACAGTAATATGAATTAAAAATGAAAAATAGCCAAATACACTTCAGCATTTGAGCTGAGGATGTGACAAAATCCATTTCTCTCCTAGAGGTCAGATCCCTCCTGGTCTACTGAAGCAGCTGAATGAACCATCTACTACAAAACAAAGGAAAGCCAGCTCACAGAAAAAACAAAAGCAAAAGTTCCAGTCATGTTTGTATCTTGGTCAAGAAGACTATCCAAAAGATAACATGTGTTATCCTGCATTGCATTAGACTCTACAGTTGTGTCAACTTCATTTTTACAGCCCTATGAAGCCCACAAACAACAATAAACCCCAGCTTTAGAATATGTACAGCATGCACCCTCTGTCCTGAGACAGGTAAGAAATCAAAGTTATGCCTACACACCAAATAGAGTATTAGCTCAAAACTGACCCCTTAATTTTGATTTTAGAGTACATCACGAAGTTTAACCGAGAGTCACTGAGTGAGTGATCAAAGGTGTGTATGGGTGACTGTGGATACACTGCATACCTGTTTCCTCTCTGGTCCCTGTAGTCTAGGTCAAAACTGTGGACAGAGTCTGTGCACGAGTCTGGGTGGTGCTGCTGCCGAGGCCCCATGGGATACTGGTGCATGGAGGAGTTGGGCTGAGCTGTTGTGTGGTAACGCGGGGGCAGGCTGTTACTCGTCTCGCTGCGATAATCACTATCCCGGTCTTCGACAGCGCTGTCCTGGTCGTCCAGAGCTGCAACAGGTGAGAGGATGAGCCGAATAAATAAATATTTCTTGAAACATTAGAAAGTATAAACATTCATTAGACAGCGATCTTGCTCATCATTAACCCATGTAAAATCTGAGGATGCATTTTAGTTAATATTTTGCCTATCTGGATAAAAGAGCCAAAGCAATAAACAGACTGAGGTCAGCAGGTGCCAGGTTAATAGGGGGGTTGAGAAGGCAAAAGTCATGCACTTTAAAAGACTATAGCCCCCTTTTGTACATGCAATGCCCATATACAGCTCTAGATATGTGCTGCTCTTAATCTGTATTAAACTTTTGTTCTATATACAATGCAGAGTTCAGAGATACTGAATTCATACATATAGCTGAAATATATCATTTAGCACTATTCATTTTTCTACAAAAAAGAAAATAGCGATGCATATCCTACAGAATGACCAAATACACTTGTTGTATTTAGTATTATAGACTTAGAATAATAGATTGGTTTTGCTCACAAGAATAACGCCTACTTGAAACACTATTGCTAAATGACCTTGCCAACCCCAGTGATGATGTCAAAAAGCCTCTGTCAAAAGCCAACCATGAGTTTGGCGTCTGCTCGAGGGGGCAGCTGATCTCGGGTTTATCTTTTCAAAGCGATAAAATGAGAGGGTTAAAGATAAACTGATAAACTCTGTTGATATCTCTTATAGTAAAGTGGCAGGAGGGTGAAATGTCAAAGTGATATATATATATATATATATATATATATATATATATATATATATATATGTATAGTTTAATACACTACCACCTGTCAGTTTAGTGATGCAACTGCAATTTACGCTGTGTTAAAAAACTCAGAACTATGACTAATCATTTTTAAAAATGTTTGACTTCAGTATTATGATTGGATAAGTGAAATGTGTTTGGAGCTTAGGAAATAGAAAAACAAAGACAGGTTGCTGACTCTTCCTAGGATGTGTGCTAAAGCAATCATTTCTGTGTAAAATTATACATGGGTTATGATTATACGACATTGGCACAGAGCATAGAAAATAGGAAAACAAAAGAGCAGGAAAAGAAGAAAAACGGCCAAAGGGGATTAAGAAAACACTGGGAATAATCAAGTGTTAGAGTGAAATAATGAGAATAAAATGCATGGAAACCTCATAGATTACATGTTATTGGGGAATATAGGGCATTAGGACATGCAGAGGGCACTGAGGATTGGCCAGGGGGAGAATTTCATCAAAGTGCAGTTTACATACTCAGTGGGTCGGCCCATCCGAAATAGTTGCCTGGTGAAAGTGCAGACGTTACAAATAAGAGGTACAGTCAGAGGAGGTAGGGGTTGTGAATACAGCTATATTAAAAGTGTCCCTGTGCTGTAAAAGTGGGAGGATGAGGGAACCCCATCTGTGCTTCTCAGAGTGGAAAACAAACTGACAAACAAATTGAACTCATCACAGTTAAGTTTGTCAAAATGTAGACAGACTGAATTTGAAATGTAATAGTCTAGTCATTTTCAACTCTGATTAAGACGATTCAACTGTTAGGTAGTAGAACAAGGTCAAGGAAGTGACAGGAAAAAAAAAAATCAAAGCCTAAGAGCCAGAAAGGTGGAGAACTGGCTCCATCTAGAGGCCGAGAGCAGCGTGGGCAGGCACACTCACAGCACTGGGAGGCCGCAAATGGCAGTGGGCGACTATGGACGTCATCCTGAAGCGGGTACTGTAGAGAAGAGGGAGACAAAAAAGGCTGGCATCAAGTATGTTTTTCATATCGTCATATTGTTATTATTTCCACAGTAATTTTAGAGTGCCGCCCCTTCAGCATGAACAAAAACTAAGTATAGCTGCTCTGCGCCATTAGAGAACAAAAGATTACCAACACAGTATTCACTTAATTTGCTCACTTTTCTGTGAAACTTCAAATTCAA
>JAOXYL010000042.1:5143209-5153801 GCA_028564955.1 Terapon puta
AGATTCAGGTTTCACAGATTCTTTTTTTTTTTTTTACATTTTTTTTGTAGAATGAAATTGTTCCCACTAAGTGAGAGTGTGCAATTTGTGTGTTGGGGGCATATTCCAACCTCCTCTGATTGTTGGATACTCTTCAGAGGAATCCAAGCTGTCCCCACCATGGTGTCCCAGATGAGGCCTTTGTTCCACACCTCAACAATGAGGCCGAGGTCCAGCCGGTTGATTTCACTGAGAAAAAAAGGCAAGGATTCAGATATCAAGCAATGTCAAGCTACGAGGAAAAACACAAATCCTTCCTGATAAACAGCGTGGGAAATGCCAGCGGATAAAAGAGACAATAACTGTGTGCTTTCAGGCTTTGTTATCAGAACAAGAAGACGCAAGAAAACTTCCCAGTATGTCATTCAATTCACACTCAACAAACCAGAAATTTCTACATAATTACAGCCAGGCCCTACCACGGGCTGATAACAAAGGCTACTTCCTCTTTTTGTTGTGTATTAGCTGTCATAATCCATTCAAGCTTTGTTTTGTCATTCAACATGCTATTCAAAGGGCTCAAAAAACAGCTTGATGACAGCAATAAAATGGCATATCAGAATTGAAAGGAGCCGCGTGACGAGAGCATTTGCATATTCTCATCTGTGGCAGTTTACAACTATCGTCAGGCCAAACAAAGGGAAGATGAGAGGAAAGATAATCAAAGAGAACAGCTAATTGAGAGAAGTGCAGGGGAGGGCGCTGAGGATCCAGGGTGGCCAGGTGCAGGCGTATAAATCATGTGCTCATTCATAATCGCACAGAATAAATCAATGTGGCGAGGTATTAAAATGAAACAGTTGTTATTTTTTTACTGAGAGACTAAAACACAAATAAAATAAGACTAAATCTTCTTTTGTTCTTGTGCTGATTGTAAATCCCACCTGGGAATAATGTTCGACAAGATCTGGCGAACCTCTCCCAGATCACTTGCCCTTTCCATGTCACTCTGAAACTACTTTATGCAGTTCAGAAAATGGTCAAGCTTGATTAGAGGCTCAGTGCTAAACCAACATGGTTTTACAGTACAGACAGATATAAAATGGTGGTAACAGTTTTATAAAAGCACATTTTCATTAACTTTTTCATTTTCAGATCACCTGTAAATTTAGTCTGTAATTCGCAAATTACATAACACATATTCTTTTACAGACCACCATTTTGTGCAGTATATCAGAAGCGTGATTTCCCACCTTCTACTGAAAAAAACAAACAAAAAAACATAGTAGCGCTTTTCTTTTAAATGTTTGTATTTTGAGTTTCATAAATGTTTAAGGAACAGTTCTATATTTTGGGGAAATTTCTTTTTCATCAAACAATCAAACAACAACTAATTCTGGTTTATGGCTTTGTAAGCTGCAGTTGTATGCCAGACTACGACTTGAGCTTTTTATATTTATGGTAATATTATACATATAATATCTAACATATTCATTTGTGAGCTTTAGGGTTGCTGGTATGTGACTTTTTGAACCATAGACAAAGCCAGGCTAGCTGCCTCCAGTCTTTGTGCTAAGCTAAGCTAACTGGCTGCTGGCTGTAGCTTCATATTTACCACAGAGACAAGAGTGATGTCAGTCTTCACACCTACCTCTCTGTCAGAAAGTAAATACATATTATACATACTTCCCAAAATGTGGAAGTAACTCTTACTAAATAATTAAAAAGTCCAGCATGATTAGCCGCAAGTCAACTAGGGTCACAGCTTTGAAAATTTTAATGATTTTTATCAGATGAGCTGGGTCATCCTTCCTAGTATTTAACAAGCATCTTTTGTTGTAACAGGTGGCGCTGCACATTTGCTGGAAACGCTGATCAACTATTATGTTTTATGTTGAATTAGACCTAACAGACGCATCATTAATGGACAGTAGAAGGATGAAGGTCTGGAAAAACAAACACTGTTGCAATGAGGGAGTTCACAAAAGACAAACAATGACACATGCAACAACGTGCTGGCTCTCCCGTCACCATAGATACCTTTGACGGAGAAAGTAAAATGAGGAAATTAAACCAATGAATTACATGGAGGAAATGAACAGCAGCTGTTCATCAAGATACTTTCCAAGAAAGGCTGGCCCAGCCTGAAAAACTGGCGCCGTTCCTGTGGCACTAAGTTGGGAAAAGGGTGAGGAGACTAAAAATAACAACATATCAAAAAACAGAGCTCATTTGTGGGGGAAAGTTGCCCCTTGAAAATGATTTATATGATAAAACAGGACATAAAGAAGCCAAGTTTAACAACTAAAGTTTAGTAACACACACTGATAGTGTGCAGAGTCTGGAATGAATTGTTTGCTGTACACTCGGAGTCCATGTGGCATTTGCTTATTGTACGATGAACTTTACATTTATTACAGTTTGAGACTGAATTAATTAAATCATAATTAGTTCAATAAATCATGAGGCAAGACCCGACTGTGTCTGGGTTTCATAACTTACAACATGAAATCCTGTTCCCAGCAGGGCTGGTCCCCCCGCACAGTGATAGTTGTGCTTTTGACATTCTGCACCTTCAGCGTCACGTAGGTGTTGAACTTGTCTGAAACAAAAGGAAAGGGAAATTACAGTTCAAATTAAAGTGAGGTGGTAGCATTATGCTAGAAGCATATAGAGGGGCTATATTAGGGCTGTATTAATGTGATTACAGAAAGCATCAGTGGTAATTTAGCAACAAAGATGCTCCAGATTATTACCACAATGTGAGCATATGTGCAGAAATCTATAGGGTTTAAGGGAATATATGTTATGAAATGAAACACTGCACTTGGAAACAAACAGCAGGCAGCAGGTCACACGTTTGAACTGATACAAGTAGGGCTAACCAGGCTGAATCTACTTTGGCTTTGAGTGGTAGAAAAAGACATCAGGAGCTCTGCTGAGAGTGAAAGCAGATAAGTCTCCTCCCCCCTAATATGTAAAGACAAGCCAAGCCAGACCAGGCCAGGCCAGACCAGGCAAGGGCAGCAAACTGACCCTGTTAATCTCCAAAGAGCCAAACCCCCCACACAGCAGATACAAGTAAAGGAAGCCTGTTTTGTCTCTCCAGCACTGTGAATTATGACATCTCTGGAAACTGCTCTTAATACTTCCCATCTAAACATGCAGTACATAACAGAGGCGGCTGATGACGGAATGAATTGGAAGTCACTCCTGACCTGTTACTACTGCGGAAAAGGTCTCTGTCAGCACTGATAGCATCATGACTGCAAATGAAATTCAGCTAGGTCGAAGGTGAAGGCGGCGTTTGCAAACAGCGGGATCGACATACAAAGCCATAATATGACGGCTGGCCATTTTTTGCTATAAGCGATCACAGCTGCAGCTCTGTTGGCTTTTGGAAGGTGGAATCAAGTGCCTGCCAGTCTGTGTAGACAACTTTCACACCCAGTGATCTCCGTCAGCCTGCTCTCACTCACTCAGTGCCGGACATTGGAGCCATAACAACGTCTACACCAGCTGTCGGCGCTGGGCGGGGCAGGGTGGGGGGGGGTTGAGTGGAGGGGGATTAGATGGCCTATGACACAAGCACCACTTTTCATTTCCCGCAGGAGGGCGAGGGAGGTTCGACACGTGCCTGCTGATGTGCTCAGCTTCGCTCTGGCAGTTTCCAGCCCTGCACCACCGGTGGTCCTCCTTGGGAGTCCCCCTTTTCTAACAGCATAAATCTGACCCCCTACCTGAACTACTGGAGCAGCTAGAGGAACGACTTTGACTGAAATGCAGATCTCAAGCGTGGCCTGGGCAAAATAATCAGATGGGGATGTCTGTTTTTGGCTGACCCACTGAATTTAAAGAAAATCAAGATCAAACTGATGTCGTACTACTCTGATTTGTGATGCTGCTTATCTGGAGGTATTAAAGGGAGAGCAACCTTGGTATTATAAAACCCTCCACACCCTTTATAACAGTAGCCTAGATATGAGAAAACCCTCTCAGTATAAAAAAAGGACCATTTAACAAATTACAATCTCCAAAATGACCATAATCAGTATCGCTCTAAAATATTTGAATAAACATTCAGTTTTCTATCACAAGTCAAATAAAAGCAGCAAATTCTGACAATTCAAAGCTGGATGTAGATCCTGTTTTTGTTTGAAAAAGATTAATCAATCAATAAATTAATTGAATAATAATAATAAGTTCAGCTCTAAGAATGACAAATCCTAGAAACAAAGTGTTATAAGTAATAAATTGCATAAAATAAAATATAGTACAATAATTTATGTATAAGGTATACATAAAACGGACGATAATAATTCAAACAAAATGTAAATACAAGATGTAAAACATGAATAAGATGCATTTATCTTGAAATTTCATTATACAATTTACTAAAATATTTAAGAAATTAACTGGGTACCCACTTATTACCCCCCACCCACCTACACACACACACACGTTTTGGTCTATGGGAAATAAAAGCAGGGCATCAGCTGCTCCTTTGTAGACTGATCACCTGACCACGCTGAACAAAGATTTCCCTGGTTACCCTGGTAACATATTGAAACATTTACTCTGCACATTGCCTTCAACACTGCAGCCAGATAAGTAAACTCAACTCTTAACACAACGAGACAATAAACTGTTGACACAGGTGGATTCTTACAAAAATCTGCTGACACGCAACGTGAAGAAGGATTAAATTTGGCCCCAAAATGAAAAGCTGCACCGAAAGCGCCCCCAACGAGCCTCCCCCGACATGACGGCGCCCGAAAGCATCGCCCATCCTTGCGAGTACCATGAGTGAGAGGACACAGGCCCAATTAGTGTCTCAGGAGGACAGTAGCAACAAAACGCAGGCATTATTTCAGGAGGAGCCTGGGGGATGCTCATGCCTTCCCCTAATTAGATAGTCCATGCCTTGTGCCACATTTGGGCCCGCTCCCATGAATAGAAGAGATGAGATAAGGGAAGAGGATGTATGGATTAGATGAGAGCCACTTAGAGGCTGTGGGCCCTTTACAGCAGGTGTTGTCCACAATCTGCAGCGCTGAGGAGGAAGCAGCAATAACTGCCTGGAAAAACACAGCGTACGCATGCAAACTAAAGTCTGACTGATGCTGGATTGGTCGGGTTGATGACAAATATATCACCATACAAAATATATCAGTCAAACCCAAATGATCTGCCTCAAAACTGAAGCATTATTTGACCTTCACTGTACATGCAGCCTATAAAACTCATGTTTATGGCTGTGAGATTCCTGTTATTTCCTCTTTTGCCAACATATACATAGTGACATACCTGTGATCATTCATCAGTGGTGAATAGTACAAGCAATGCCAATATCCTCGATAAACACACACAGAGACATACACACACACACACTCTACATAAAACCACATAAATCAAGCCTATACCTAATCTAAGTGGACACTGTATAAAGTTAGCTTTACTCCTCAAGAGCTTTATGGTCCCAACATGTTAAAATAAATGACAACACACACATATTGTACACGTACATGTTCTCCTTCTCCACACAGACAGCAACATGGTGAAAGCGCATTAGTCAGTGTGTTGTAAAGAGGAGGGATGTGAATCGTGGGACGGTGCATGTCTTGTCCATGTTTCGACGTGGCCCTCGCTGCCCCGCCTGAGGGCCACCCACTCACCCCCGAGCCCTCAGTCAAGTGTCTTCATCCATTATTGATCGACGATGAGTTTTTCAATAAATTAGTCAGGGAAATGCAGGCAGTTGGAAAGCTGACATTTCAAATTCAGACCACTCATCAATACTGCATGCAACAGAAGACATAAACCTATTGGAGGACTTTTCTACCACCGCTGCGACCACCCCACGAGAAGTTTCTCCGTCTACAGAGCACAAGAGTTCCTGACTGAACATCATGTGAACGCTCGCGACTTGGATGTGTACTCTGGGCGCTTAAAGAGAGCATTGCTTGGAGAGAAAAAAAAAAAAGTAAACTCTTACATGTCTAGGCAAAAATGTGTGGCAAAGCACACACACACACACACACACACAAATGCAGCAACAAACGGTCCTTATCAAGGCCCGGCAATCAGTGGAAAGTCAGACAGCCAGTGGCCAAGGTCACCTCCAGTTCTACATGTGCGGCTTTCTCCAGAAATGACATCATTATAAGAGCTCCAAAGACGACAAGCTGTCTCTCCGAAGGTGTGGTGAAAGCACAGTGCAAACACACATCTCAGACCAGCCTTATGTAAACTTTGAAGGCTCCTCCGATAAATCCCGCGGTTAGCAAGTGAGTGTTATCATGTGCAGACTGCTAAAATGAATAAACTTAACATGATTCACTCACTGAGGTCGAATAAACAGACAAACAGTTTCTTCCTGAACCTTCCACAACAATGACAAACTAAGAAATAACATAAAATTAAAGAATTTGATCTCATTATTCCTATAACTAAAGAGGAGATTAGGTGCAGATCTACGCAGCAGAATATGCAACAATCACATGTACAATTGAATAAATATTATTCACACTCTTCTTCAACACTGTAGTAAGTCTTTCTTCATTCATTCTTTTACTCCAGTTTCCTCATTTTGCAGAAATGTGGGTCAGTCAGGCATCACAATGAGTTGTGTTTGGAAAAGGAGGTTTGGCGATACTTCCTGTGCTAGATTAAGCAGGTTGTTACTACCAGAGCTGAAACACTGATGTTGCAATATTAATAAAAATAGTCAGTTCAACATGTAATGTTCTACTGCTGATCATATCAGACACAAAAAAATCTCTTCACATATAAGATAAAGTTATAAATCTCATGCAGGACTGTGCTCGATAAACTGACCAAAAAAAAAAACTGACTGACTGATGTTTACATTTCGCCGACGGGAGACGGCAGGCTTAAGTGAATTATCCCTGATGTTTGCTCTGGGACAGGTGTCGCATGTGGTGTGGCCCAGCGGAGGGAGGAGGGCACAGAGGAGGCCAACACAGGCTGACAATGTGAAAGCAAGAGAAAGCTGCTCCCAAAATCATTACGTTTTCCCAGAAGTGAGAGGGGGGAGGAGACCACAGAACAAACGTGGAGACCTGCTGGATAATCAACCTGAAATGATCATATTTATCATAAAGTGCACTCACAAACAACGACCACAGGGACTGACAGTGAGAGTGAAATGTCAGCGGCAGATCCAAAGCCGCGGTGACTTTCTGCCCGTGCTGCCTGCTCTTGCTCTTGCCAAAAACGTCACAGGGCTTAAGAGAAGGCGCGAGCCTGAACACTAGAGGGATTTGCTTAGGTGGAGAGTAGGGGATTTGGACTTAGCGGCCAACGATCTAAGCTCACCTGTGTGCGGCCTGGCATGGAAGGACACGGGATTATGTAACACAAAATGGAGCCTACTTTCAGTGCCACTAGCCAGAATTTGACTGATTAACCTACATGAGGAAATAAGTGCATGGAGCACGCATCCAAAAACAATAAAACTAATTAGCGTTTAGTTTGGTGGACTTTGTGGAGGTCGGGTCGATATGTGGCAAATAGTCGTGTTATTGTGGATTGGCAGGCCCGACACTGGGTATGAGAGTTTTCTTTTTCATGATGTTGGTTCAATGATGAAACACAACTTAAACAATTCTACAGGACCCAGAGAATATGTGGTTCAAAGACAATGATCTTTACAGATACCTTTTATACCAGTTAAATAAGGACTCGCGTTAAAAATGTGAAACTCTTGAGTGATCAGAGAGATTATGACCAGACAAATAGAGTAAATCTTCAAAGTGCAAAAGTGAATCCAAAAGTACTGACCTGGAGGTCCTTTGAGCTTGGCTTTTTTCACTGTAACAAAAGAAAAACAATGATTAGACAAACTGGAAGACACTGAAATGTGATGTTATTGTTGAGAAGGACTTAATAAGCTGGTGAACAACAAAAAACAACAAAAAACTGAATTGAGGGAATGAATATATAGTCTAGGTAGAAAACGAGTCAGAAATGCAAACACATCCAGGCCTGAGTAATGACACATGGACAGGATCTCATGTTATTGAAGCCTATTGAAGCAAATTCATTTATATGCAGACAAGAGAGGCATGAGTCGATGACTCGTGACAGCTGAATCACACAAACACATCAGCGGCTTCACGATGTTGTCGTCTGTAAGACCGGGAGCACTTGGTGAGCTTGATCAAAATAGATGAGCTTTTTGTTTTGATGAACAGCTGTGGGTTGAAATTTTACTTAAAGAGAAAAAACAAAACAAAACATCCAGTGTTTTTGTTGAATTTATGCGCCTCATATTGACATGCAGATGACCTCTTTTCGTTTCCTAAATTACTCCTTTATTACCTGTACTCTTCCATATTAAATAATTGAAGAGCTGCCCCCATACACACTCTATTCTTAAACAAATGCAACCTTTACAACCTTTACTCTCTGGAACAATAATCCAAACCTCTGCTACAGCTTAGAAGTGAAATTTCCATGGCTGTCTTACATCATCCACATTTGTCAAGTGTCCTTACTTGTTCTCACCGGTAAACATTATTTATCCATCTAAATAGCTCTGGAAAGTTAAGTTCCTGAAACATTCACAATCATCTAAAGATGCTAAATTTACCCAGTGTTGAAGATGAGTTTTTGCATTGTATGGGAAAAAAATGCCCTAAAGACTGAAAAAAGATTTTATTAGAGCTGACAAACGTTTTATTTGATTGCAAAATTCTAACTTTAATATAATCAAGAAGCATAAGCCTAGACAGCTGGATCACAAAGCACAACAGCTGGTAAACAATAGCAAAAGTGGATCGGGGCAGATGGGTAATAAGATAACAAATATATTAAAAAAAAAGGAAAATCTCTGGCAACAGCAGCCATTTACTCAAAAAATTTCACAAATTATTTAAGAGGGAAACATGCATGTGGGCGCATTTTGGTCTATTTTTAGCCCAGCCATCTTTAGCCCCCCGATGCATCCATACAATAACGTTTATGAGATTGTGAAGTGCTTTGGAGGGGATTAATAGTGATTGCTGTGGCAGGGTTAGTGTTCAGGCATGTAACCTACTAAACCTCTGGAGCCTGAGATGGCAGATGGGCAGGACAGGATGATGGAGGCACAAATGACGCTTTCATATTTTCATGGAACATCCCCAGTTTTTTTTTTTCTCTCGGCGCACACTGAAATCACCATGTGGGAGAAGGAAGTGCGTATTTGTTTTCACCACTCTGTCTGAAACATTTGATTAAAAGAATTAGAACACAACACGCAGCGGTTCAACTCAGAAAAGCTACAGAGTTTTTTTTTTTCCAGTGTTGTTTTTTAGGATAACAATGAGGGAAAAAAATGACGTTGTTATCACAAAGTGGAAGAAAAACACCACTCGTCATGTCTTCCCAAAACGTTTCCTGTCTTGTACATACCTCCCTGAGAAGCGGAAAGGGAGCAGTGGAAATGTGGAGAGGAACCAGCAGTGGGATTTTTTTTTTTTTTTTTGGCTTTGCACTGAGGCTTGTCAGCCACAGGTCTCTCTTTGTCAGTGGGACAAATGAGCTGGCACAGTGGCCGTATGCACTAATTTGCATGATGTTATTTTGGTCTGCGTTTCGCAGGAGCTGAGGGCAATAAACCAGGAGGACATTATAGTGGAAACTGATGCTTATCGTTTTCTGTCCTGAGCTGCAGAGGCCGTTCAGCTCACTAAATGCAGTTGCACAGTTGATCTACAAACCTACAGCTTTCTTCATGTTTCTTTCTTTTCCCTGTATGTTTACTTTCTCCTGAACATGCCGGCAACTTCTTTCAAATCTGTTTACTCGGCTGCATGTTTTGGTCACAGGTGATTCTGCAGCACTCGTGGGTGGTTGAACTTCAGACAAACAATGAATAAAAATCAATTCCTAATTCTCTCTGCAGCCTTCAAAGAAAAACTATACAAGCAATACCTTAGAAAAGATTCATTTTATTTAACTACATCTTCTATTTTATAACCTCTGTTCTGTGAGAAATGAGAATGGCGTTTCACTACAGACTTCTGCTATGACCAAGGAAGCTTTTGCGCCAGTAATATCCGGGCAGTAGATCCAAAAAAGTGTGCATGGGGATGCCCGATAGACATATGATTCAAAGAAATGCCCCTTAGAAAGGATTCATGAAGTAACCATAGCCCAGGTGGAACAAATGAGCGCGCGGCTTACCCTCAGAGTTTGCAATCAACAGTCAAAATCTCCACAACGCAGAGCGACAGACGCTGACAACAAAGAGGCTTTCCTGTACGAGAGGAGGCCTAAGACACAAATAGCTCTTTACTCTCTCTTTACTCTCCTACACCTGCTCATACAACTATAAGCTATTAAGAGTCAAATAACAGAGGCTTTTGGAGCTGCTTTTAAGTGGTTTAAGGGTTTAAATTACTCCTGCATAACATGAGTGATTAAGCAATAAAGTTAATGTTCATTCAGTATTATTCATTAAGAGTTGAGAGTCAAAAGGTCTGTTCGTGTGCCTCATCTGGACTGTGTGAGTGTGGTTTAAGCAGATTTAATCAACACAACTGAATTAGCTTCAAATGTACAGAAATCCTGATTGGGGACATCCCATGTTTCTAACTGGATTTCAA
>JAOXYL010000042.1:5174916-5185163 GCA_028564955.1 Terapon puta
GCCTGTCCATCACAGAGAAAGGCGTCAACGGCGACAGTGAGCTGCAAATGAAAAACCTGTTTTTTTTTAAATATATTATACTCGCATCAAAACCCTGTCCAGCTTTGAGATACAGACAAACTCCTACTGCTCTGCACTCACAATGTGAAATTGAAAGGACATGAAATCGCTTGTGATTTAAACGAACCTCATCGGTAACCAAGGATTTGGAGAAGCACAGACAGACAGGTGTGTTGTGCAGCTTATCTGCACAGAGAAGGACAGAAAAGAAAAACCGAACGACTGAACGCTGACAATTGAAAAGCACATTCTTCGAGCCAGATATCTAAGCACCTGTTGGAGTAAGAGCCGAATCATTGGTATTGATCAGGGGGTCTTTGGAGCCAGCGCAGATATAACGTGGTTATTTTGTGCTGCGGGGCGTGAAAAAAAAATCTCACGGCGGCTGAAAACGTTCAGATTTAGTTCTCTCCTATCTCTTGCTCGTCGGAGGCAGACCCGCTGTGCTGGAGAACGGGGTGGATAAATATGTGGGCGGGAAGGGTTTTCTTTTAATGAGATCAAGTTTTTGCTGACGAGCTTAAATCCATTTTATGGTTACGCCAGAGCATCAGTCAAATCAGTGGATATTGAGATTTTGAAGAAACTCTCATTCATTTCATTCGCTAAAACTATAAACTGCCACATCAACTTGCTATTTGAGCAAACTTTGGTATGACTGAGGATAAAAAAATAATAATAATCATTTCCTGTTGGAGAACATTCATGCCAAAGATAAGTAAACATTGAGACTTGTATTTTCACATTTTGGAACAGATTTTTGGCTGCAAAAATATTCCTTTGCCGCCAATTTCATACTTAATGATTCTGGTGTAGGTTTCAGTGCAGAGCGACATAAGTTCATTCTGGCTCTCCTGACTGCTGGAATAAAAAGCATTGTTCAGAAATGACTCCACCGCACCAGCTTCCTGTTGGGCGATGGTTACAATGTGATAATGGAACTATTCACTGTAATAGATCACAAGACTTTTGCTTTGAAAATAGAAGCGTCAGAAGAAAAGTGCGTCAGCGGCTGCGGCCTTGCTCTCCACATGAAATCTGTAGATCGTGTTCAGACAATGACTTGCCGCCCACTCTTCATGTTGTCACTCTTTACTTCATTTTAAAGCTGGGGGTCCCTGGGTATGTTCTGTTTGTGTTATATGTTGCATCGCAAGAATGAAAAGAAAGGAATGGCACTTTTTAGCGATACACCATCAAGTGGTTTTTAGCCATTAAGACAGCTTCACGGTAACATCCAGGAAAACATCACTCGCTCTGGCTGTTTGAAGCTTTGGGCTCTTTGGATTTTTTTTTTTTTTTTTTTTTTGGGGATGTGAAACGCCATTATGAGTGTGAAGCTGTGGAGCGGGCTGCCAAGCTTTCATTCAAAGCACCAGTACTTCTCTAATTGCTCATCATTATCAGATGAGCGGCCCTGTGGACAACAATCCCCGCATTTCAGCCGGCATCAACTATTAAAGTCAGACCAATTTGTATTATGGGGATGGAAAAATCGTCCGGCTGCCCTCGGATGTTTGTGCCCTGAGTTCAGCGAGAACGGCTTGATCTTTCCACAGGGGACCCAACATAAAATTGTTTTGATGATATCCATCATCACTTTCTGTGGCTCCTGCGATGAGAATGAATAGGCTGCAGAGTCTCTGGACTCGGGGTGTATTTATGGGCGTAACATTTTCAGGCCATTAGACCACAAACTAAGGCTCAGTCACTGGATCTTTAAAGGCAAGCTCTGAGTCCGCTGCCGTGGCCTCTGAAAAAGACGATTAGCTGGGATAAAAGTGGACAAACCGTTTCATAAAATGTGTCAGAGTTAGGCCTAATCTCATTTTATTTCCTCCACAAAGGTCACTCTAAACACATAAAATGAGATTAATCAGATTTTCGATTAATGGTATCTAACAGCAGCCAATGTGACTAAGGTGAATATATTCTGCATGTCGTGAGACCATTTAACTGGAGAATAAAAAGAAGATGTCTTCTTCTTCCAAGTTAAATGCCTTAGCAATAAAACATACCCTTGCATAAAAGCACTCTATGGAGTTTTTAACTGGTTATAAAATGGTCTTGATTTAACACTGATGCCTCCATATGACCTGTATAAGCCAATAAGACCAACAGCAGGAGGACCAGCTATTAGTATTAGTTTCTAATCATTTTTCTTAATGTCTGCCACCGAGTCAGATTTTTTCCACAACATCAGATGAAACGGTGCTTGCAGTGAGGAGTGAAGCTGAGGGAGCACGTGACCTGATGTTAGGGAGCGCCAAAATCAACACAAAATGAAATTAGTCATAGAACATGGAGTTCCTTTAATCCAGCATACTGGATTGCCACCACAATGTCTGTTGTTCAGCAAAGATAAACTACACAGAGTCCCTTTAAAACATCTGAAAGGTTTCTCACAGCTGCAACCAACAGCAGTTGCCAATAAAATGGTGTAGCCCACTTTTCTCCAGTGAAAGTAGCTCGCACAATTTCCAGAAGTCGCTAAAATTTCAGGGTTTCGTTTGCATATTGATGACATCGTTGCATGTTCATTTGCATAAATCTTGGCAGATATCTTGCTTGCAGCAAAGGAGAGATTACATGAAGCCATGGCAGACAAACCCTGAACTGTAATTACTCTAAGAATTTGCATCTGAATATATTTGAATGTATAATTTCAATGATCATCTGAAAAAGTCATACAATTAGTCACTAGCTGCTTTTTCAGAAATAAAATCCCTAAAAAGGCCTGAAAAGCTGCTAAATTGGGTATGAAAGTCTCGTACTTAAGTAAATTCACTTCAGTTACTTCCAATCCAATATATTCCAATATATTCTGGATTTTGAGGATTGAATCATCCTACATGTAGAAAATGTAAGACACAGTTATATTTCCTCTCCAAACAAATCTGAACTGACCGGCTGATACTCCGACAACTTCTCAGCTTTTCTGAGAGGAGGAGATTAATTGATTGATTAACTCAGTTGATGTTAATGGAAGGTGCAGTAGGACATATTGGGTTTGCATTAGCAGTAACTTGACACGTCCCTGATATGGCTGTGAGAGCACCAACAGTGGTGATATCGGTCAGATAAAATGACAAACAGTGACGTTGCATTACATGTGTTGCTTCCTGTGCTTGTGGAAGAAGTCTAAATGACTGTATGACCACTATCAACGAAAGTGACCATAGAGTGGGAGTTACAGAAAGTTAAAACATTGAAAGCCCAGCACTAAAAAGAAGCAGGCTGTAATTAGAATCAAAGAATGGTTTAATGTAATGGAAATCTATCTGTCCATCTGTTTTAAGTAGGCTAATTGTATGTGTGTACTCGGCTGATGTCTGCAAAAGCCTGTTTGATTTGGTTTTAATGAAAGAGAAGAAATGCCGTACAATCAATTTACGTGCATCTAAAAATAAATTGCAAATTACTGGATTATTAATAGACATGTTTGAAGTCAGCGAGGCGTTTAAATTGTGTGTTCATAGCTATCGTTTCTTGTACCTCAACATCATAAGTTTATAATGATGGAGTGATTCACTGATTACAACGCTAATAAAATGTCAGCGTTTGTTGATTTGCACACTGTACACATTTCTGGATTTATGTAATCTCAGAGACTAATATTTTCATTCATTTGCAGGGTTTAAGTAGCGTGCAGCATTACTCATGACGGGCCTAATTGTTTCAGAATTTGGATAAAAATCTTTGCAATGCAGTTTACACAACATATAATCTGCAACGCTTAAATTAAATTAACTTTTACCTGCACGCATCAGATCTCTTCTGTTTCCAATGAATATTTTACCCGATGGCGATCCCGCTGTCAGAGAAAATGCACAAAGTTGGTAAATCGTGCACAACACCGTGATTAACATTCATTAGCCGCACCAGATTAGGTATGCGATCCCCGTTCGACTGTTTGTTCGATGGTTTGACAAAAACAGCATCCTAAATGAAAGGAAATAAAAAAGGAAACAATTCGCTGAATGCCGCTTGCAGTTCCCTGACCTCTGCTGCCAGGGAAGGTTTTCCACATCATTTTGTATTCAGCTTGAGTAATAATTCAATGTAAACTGCTGAGATAAAACACCCTTTTACTTTGAGATATCTGGTTTTAAATGAGTCTGTTTCTAGCTCGACTCACAGCGATAAAAAGGACATGAATACATAATACTGCATTTGCATAAGTGCTTTAGATGTTTACTGAATTTTAGTTATACTCTATAAGTCTATTTAAAGTGTGCAGGGATGAGCACTGTTATACCTGAATCTGATGCCACCGAAGTTTACGGTGCCGGTCGGCCTGTCGGGGGGGCTCGACATGCTTAGAGCAGGAACATGTTCAAAGTAAAAGGCTGAGTGCTTCTAAAAGGGTCGGACACGAGACAGCTCGAAATGCTCGGCGGGGACAGCAGGTACAAGACAGAGAGTATACACACTTTTTTTTTTGTTGCTTGTGATGCCTGTGGGGACACATTGACCACTCTCTTGTCCTGGATGGGTGCCATAACCTGGATCTGTAACGTGCCTCGCCCCTACACTTAACCTTAACCATTCTTCTCTGTTATATTTTAAACTATGCAGACACTGGGGCGGGTTTCTAAAAGTCCTTATATGTATGAAATGTGCAATAATGGAAACGTATGCAAAATCTATGGATACTGCAGAGTCTATAAAGGGCTGGTAGCAGGCATACTCACACACACACACACATAAATACGGCCATGCATATGCAAACACTGAGGCAAAACACTGAGTCCCGTGCACACGCCTCCCTGCACGCGCGCTGAAATCGTGGCTATATGCAGGGCCCTCAGAGACGTGCTGCAGCTGAGGGTTAATGCTGTTGACTGACACTAAATTGGTACCCGGCGCTCCGAAAGACGGAGGGCTTTATGCTTGGAGGGATTCGTGGCAGCGAGCCGGGACCTGACCGATCCGCCGGGTCACGGCAACCGCGCACATCAACAACTGGAAGACACACACGGAGAGGGCCGGTGAGACGCGATGAGTTTGCACACGGCTGCACCTCCGTCGGCTCCGTTCCTGCGGCACCTTTTCTTTCGGCGTGTGCGATCCGCCTCAGTGAGCCGCATCAAAACCGAGCCGAGATTTCTTTTCCAAGTGGTGTATGTGTATATCAGCTGAGGGAAACTATTTGTTGCTTGAACGCTCTGGGTTGGCGGAGTTACTTCTTTCTAAGATACATATAATTACGGGCAGTAAAATGTAACAACTTTGCAATCGCAACAAATAAGAGCAGGAGTTTCTGAGGAATATTTCATTAGGTTTGGCTTTCGTTCTAAAAAAAAACACACACTGTGGGAGTAAATGAGATTTTTTTTGTGGTTTCACTTTAGAAAGACTGTATTCAGGGTCATGTCTTTGCTCATCTTTGGAGCCTAATATCACACACTTTGCTGTTGCTCAGGGTGCTTTAGGATGCACAACAGCAATAAACCCTGGTCCAAGTCTAAGAGAAATTACCTACATATGGAAGCAATGGAGGAAACTTGAAAAGGAGAAATTCAATATTGCAATAGAATAAATAAAAAAGAATGGGATTATAATGCGACTGCAAGATTAAAATAATGTTAAATACTTTGTTTAAATATGGACAAAGAGGAATGTAGGAGCTGAGAGGTTGGTTAAAGCTGAATTAACAAGTGTAAGTCCTAAACTTTGCTTTCTGAGATCTAAACATATAAGAGGCTTTTAAATACAAAGTTGTACAAGTAATATATGATACGGAGCATGTGACGTGACAGTTACTTTTGAACAATAAATGTATCAATATATGGTACACTTTTTAAATAACAACCATTTTCATCTTTGGGCTTATGGGGATCCATCAAGCGTTCTCCAGCTGTAAGGCTAAAGTCCAAGTTAGGACATGAGTTATTGGTGTTCATGTCCAAATCAAGTATAAGTATAAGTTGAGTATAAAGTAATCAAACTCGTAACTCAAGTCTGGCTCGAGTCCATGACCCGTGACTGTCCACACCTCGGACTGACTCTCTGACCGATACCTTACCCAGTCACAGCATGCAGCTCAGTCCAGCAAACAACACGATGAGCCCCGCATCTTCCTCTGGAGCCGGTGGAGGACGAGACTAAAGTTTGGATGCAAATGCGAATGGTGTGAGTTTGCAGTTGCAGATGGCAGACACAGATGGGCAGGAGCATAATACCCAGGCTCTTCTGCCCAGTTGGCTCCGAACACACACAAGGCCACTGACAGCTGCTCCAAAATGAACAATTAGAGGTTCTTTTTCAAAGTGGTGGAAAGATCTAACCCACTGTGAGAGTTAAAGTCAGCATCATGGTGCATCTAATCTGACATGTTCTGCCTTCTCGATTCAGTCAAACCTGGTAGTTCCATGTCTTTTTTTAAACCTTCTCAGTCTGGTATATTTTCGTATCGGGACTCTATTCACAGTGATCATGCGTTGAGTGCTACAGCAGACAGCTCCTCGCTATAAATTGATTCTCCCAGGAGGATGATATCATCTTGAACTGGAAGAAAACAACAACAGACACACAATAGACAAAAGGTTTGAGATTGGGCGAGTTGTGTTTCAGTCCTCGGAGGAGAAATTGCTTGTAGGCGTCTGAAGTGTGAAGGAGAGGCACTGGCTGCGATAAGACAACGATCTCGTCCAACATTTCTGAGTAAATAGGAAAGGATTTCATTCGCTTTTGAGGGCCGGTTGGCTTGTGGGAAGCCTCGGCGAATTAATGTCTCTGCCCTACTTTTTTTAAAGGTCGCCGGGCTGAGAGGATCCCGCGAAGAACTCCTGAACAGCTGCTAAATGAACCGCGGCGAGGCGATTTTGCTTCACCGCCGAAGAGGAGACGAGATAGATCAGATGCTGGCGTTACAGGGACGTAGTGATTTTCTATTGATCCTCAGGAAGACAAAAAGTCAAAGGTCAGCTTGATGAGGCTTCAGCTCAGGTCCAGCTGCTGTAACACGGCCTCCCTGGCTAATATCCCAGCATGATGCACCGCTTCATCGGGGTTAGGTAGATCAAACCATAAGTCATGAAGTAGCACACGTATCTGACTTTAGGCTGAATCATCATAATCTGAAACTCTTCAATAAACAGTTCAGGTCAACTTCAGTTTTTGGGCAACTGTTTTTCCCAACAATTTCTCTTTAACATGGTTTGCGTTCCAATCCACATCATCAGTTTTCCATTTTGCTCTCAATTCCATTTAACTCATCACCTTTATGAAACGGACTGACAGCCCAAAGTACATTCAGGCCTCTCCTGTGATCCGAGTTAATTTCAAACCGACTTGCTTATGAGGAATGTGCTTTTCAAAAAAGGCCCTGGGTGTGTTCTGGCAGAGCCCGATAGACGCAGCATCCTTGAGCTGCTCCACATAAACACGCCATGCTGGTCAGACAATATTCCTCGGGCGATATCAAAGCACTTCCCCCTTTAAAACAGAATCCAGCGTTTGACTCGGATGATTCACGGCGCTCCGAGGACACTCCTGACTTCTCGCGCTCGAGATGGAGGTACTGAGCAGCGTGCTCGCTTCCTTTGGGGCGTACAGAAATGTCTAAATTTGGACAAGTGTTGAGCCACAGCTACCGTAGGATTACTGGATATTAGAAAAGCTGCCTGTGGTTTTATGGTTTCGAATCGTCAGTACTTGGCCGCACTTGGCCGATCATTGCTGATCTCTCAGTCTGTTAACAGCGGTTATATTGGGAGTAATAATGTGTTGTTTCCGGGAATAAAGCTTGGAAAAGATGAAAATCGCAACCATTACAGTGAGTTTAGACATATCATCGGCCATTGCAAGTATAATTAATGCATTTAAAAAACAAGTAGCATCCATCTGTAATCACTGATGTAATGCACACTCTCAAGTTACCACCACGGTTCTACTTTCTCTTTCAGTTTCACAGATCCCCAGAACTGCTGTGGGCAATGACTCAGTAACACAGAGCGGAGGCTCAAATGCACGATTCTCAAGCTGCGGGGCAAACGAGAGTGTTACTTGGTCAGTCGGAACCGGCAGCCGAGTCCAAAGGGGCACAAACAAGCAGGCAAAGACCCGAGAGGGCAGACAGGGGTCAAAAATCAAGGGATAACAGGACAAGAAGGCTGGGATAGTGCTTAAATTGGCAATAAGACAAAGAGCTGTAGTTGTGGGGAACATATAGAGGGGAGTCCATTAGGGAGCAGGTGTTCAGATCAGGTGATGGTGACAGGAAGTAATAGGTACGCTGGGGAGCGGCGCGGGGTGGGGAGTTAATGGTGGGCTCCGAAATAAGCCACGAGACATTTCCACATGTCGAATGGGAAAAAGCACAGGCGTAAATAATACAGTGACTGATGGCTGAATCCCATTTAGCCGCGTCAGCTCCGGGGTCCCGGTGCCGCGCGGGCCGGTTCACCGACGCGCTGTCACGGCTCACCGGGGGCGCCGCCGCCGACGGAGCGGAGCCATCGCTAACGTTATTACTAACACCTGTGCTTTCCCCGCTATGACAAGTCAAAATGTCTGCTGTGAAAAAAAACAGCCTTTAACAGAGCAGAGAGGTGATTGGCAGGCCGGAGACAGAGAAAACTACTGTGTCTGAAATAACTCCCTTCATAGTATCACGTAGAGCACTATATTTAGCATCCGCAGTTTTATTCCAGTGTGAAATGTGAGCTCCATATTGTGCCCTCAGAAAATCATGCGGCATGTAGACTACTTCCTCAATCCAAAAAAAAAAGATGCAAAAACAACAGCTGTTAGATACATAGGTGTCCAAAATCTCAATTTGCTGCTCATTTAAGATTAAACTACACGTCTCCCATACAGTGAGTGAAAGAGAGAGCGACATCAGTCACAGCCGTGAGGTGCTCTGTGAGACTGTACTCATGCACAGTGTTCCTTACACCTGCTGAAATATTTACAAGTCAAATATGTCGAAACGCTACAGTATCTGATGAGTTGAGTGCTGCACATGCACGGACATGTTCAAGCCCCACACTCTTCGTCAGTGAGCTGTGTAGTTCCTCATAGCCACAGATCTTCCTGCATCTTGTTCGGTTGTTCGTGCCATTTCACGCGAGGGAGGAGGAGCCACAACTTAACCTTCTGTCACATGACTAAGATGTGCCTGTACAGTATACAATACAATAAGATACAAGAAGATTCAGACTTATTAGTCGTAGGCTGACGATGAAAAAGAGGAAGTCAGCTCTACACTAAGAGCATTAAAATAAGAAATAAAATAAAATGAAATATAAAGATCAACAGATAATATACAAATATAAAATGATGAAAGATAATTACAGATTACACCATCTACATTATATGCACATGAAAAAGACTGTACAGCGTTGGGTATATGTCATCAGCAACAGTCACGGTTGGTTTATCAGATAGAGTATTAAGTTACTGTGTTGAGAAGTCTGATGACCTGGTGGTAAAAACTGTCCTTAAGCCCGGTGGTGGGGTGGTGTGGGTAAACAGCTTCTGTACCAGAGTCTGATGAGGCCTGTCAGCAATCTCTCAGTGGAGCATCTGTAGAAGTTTGTGAGGATGCTGCCTTTCATACCAAATTTCAAATTCCACAGGGTCCTCAGGAGAGAGAGCCAGCTGCGAGCTTTTTTTGACCGCTGTGTCTGTGTGAAGTGTCCACGTGGACTGCGAGGTGTCCACACCCCCGCCATGTCCTGCAGACTAAGATCTTCTTCTCAAAAATATCTTGAAATGAATCAGGTTTGAAATGAATCAGACGGTGGGATCACTGACGGTGATATAGCGTTACATTTGTAAAGACGCCAGACTCGACTTGCATCGGATGTTCGCGTTTATTTGGGAAGGATCAGATTGGGTTACCGAGTGTGACTGCTGAGAGTTCATTGATTGTAATGCTGACCGTATGAATGGGCCACATTATAACCCTCCTTACCCTGCATAGACTGTAACGACCGCTGAGTGGGCTGATCAGACTCAATGTCCCTCGCTGGCTGACTGACCGATTTAGTGACTGCCTGGCTGACTTCCCGCTGTTCAGTGCACGAAATGTTCATGCATGCGATGATGGCACCCGCAGCCTCCAGGCCAAAATGTATCAAATCTGCCCTCAGTGTTTGATGTGGGGGTGGGGTTCCTTACCCTTTGGAAAATGTGTTTGCTGCACCACTATCTGGTGTTTCCATGCAGAGTCTGGAGAA
>JAOXYL010000042.1:5224204-5236377 GCA_028564955.1 Terapon puta
GCACCTTACTGCTCAGTTTGCCGCAGACGCTCCACGTATGGCGTCAGCTTTCGTACCGCACAGCTGCAACGCTTCACCTTTTTCGTCGTGGGAGAATTTTTCGCCGTTTTTTTTTAAAAAAACACCCCAGCAAACAGCCAGCTTCTCATCAGGAATTCAAGGCAGATGCCAAAGCCGATGACTCTCCGGTGATCGCCGCTCTGTTAGAGGCATAATGCAATCTGTTTTGTTTGAGGCATAAACAGCTGAAGAGTGCTTTTGCTGGAGCGCCCTTCAGAGTGGAGTAGGGGCTGCGCTGCCTTTCTACAAGCCCTGAGAAGTGAAATCACTTGCCAAAGTTGCGCTTAGAAGGGGATGTTTTCACACAATCTGAGTGAGGACACTGAAAGGTCCTCTTTCTTTGGCTGGCTCCTCCGGTGTGCGAGGAATGGGGGTGGAAGGAGACAATTCACTGAGGGAGAGAGAGCGAGAGAAATCTTTAATTCAGATAGTTCATTCCAGTCCTTACACTTAAAAAGAAACCAGATTTTTTTTTCCTTTTTTTTGCCAGCACATGTCAGTCAGCTGTTGCAAATCCCCCCTTCTCGTCTGTCGCATCTGACATTTAATTTCACACAGGCAGACCAGAGACCACTGCTGGCAGACGGACAGAGTTTCTTTGGAAGTGGATTTACAGTCAGCCTTCAAAAGCAGACGGCTGCATGTATGGCTCAGTGGCAGCCAATCAGACACGGGAAGGGTTCATGTACTCGAGTGACCCTTCTTTATATCACTGACACCATTTTTTTTTTCATGCTCGGTGGTGGCTGGTAAGGCTCCTAAGGGATAAGATGCTTCGGTCATGCTTCGGTCATGGTCGAGGGTTCCCTGCTAAAGAGGGCATTTATACGGTAGTCATGCTGGATGTGTGAATGACATAGAGATAAATAGGCATTCAATATCGGCACTGTTTGTGGCCACCATGATGAATGTGAGCTCAATATTCACTCGCCTTTTAGCTCCGGTTCGTCTCCACCAGCTCCTGAGAAAAATAGGCTCTGTTGCAGCAAGATGTTTTGGGTAAGCCAGTATATACAGTCTTATCAGGGCTTTCTCACTAAAAAACATCTGCTTCTTCCACAGCCGGAAATGAGGTTAATGAGAACGGAGTTTGCAAAATGACTCCGCAGACGGGAGTGGAGCTGAAGGACTCGGGTGCTAAGTCTCTCGATTTTATGGCATAATCTAGTTATTATGTCCCTGCGCGCAACACCTTTCGCGTCACACAGCCATCTGATGCGCCGCTTACAACGAGAGTTTGAGTCCCGCAGCTTTGAAAAATGAATACGAAGAATATGCTTTTTGTTTTTACAACATCCTGCTCTGGCGCTGTGCCTAAATTTGGCTCATTTAAAGCCGTTTGAACACATAATCAGGGCTGTCATTTTTCTGAGCAGTCTCGAATCACTGTGTGTGCAAGCTGCCAGAATAAGATTAGAATGTGGTGTTATTATTACACTTTCTCCCCCAGGGGCCCTATTTTCCAAATGCTGTCACGCGGCGTTGCATAAACCCTTAAAATCACTTTTAAGGTTACTCATTTCTGTCATAACAACATAAATATAGCATCCATAGCAGACGGGCAGTTTCAGTGTCTTGCAGACAGTTGGTATTATTAGGAGGAGGCTTGATCAACATAATAACATTGCTGATTAGAGATGCACAGAAACGATGTCTGCCAGCAGTCTCCCGATGACAGCATGACCCTTTTTTTGTTCTTCATGTTGGTTTTCATCTCATTTTTTTGTTGAAATAGGACATAAATAACTGGATACTTCATGAATCCCTGTGGGAATTGTAATTTAATGGGGATATTAATACTGCAATAAACATCAGCACTCTGAATGTGGAGCTGAAGTGGAACTGAAATTGTGAGAATCAAACAGTGGGTGAAAGTGATCTGCTTTGTTTTGAGGTTCAATATCTAGTACAACACTATCAAGATGTGCTGCCCACAGTGATGACAGTGAGATAAATTCAACTTTGCAGCTTCAAAGACCTTGTGATCCTCAATGCTGCAGCCCTGTGTCACATATCATTTTTTTATTCTGTCCTCTTTGAGATGTCCTCTTTGAATGTGTCCATGTCAGGGCTGTTAGTGGGTTTTGTGATTGTACAAATGTTACAGAGAGCATCCACTAGAGGACAAGTACAAAACAATGTAGGAGAAGGCATAGAGGGTTTTTCAGTGTGACACCACGGGCCCCCCACGTTCGCAGCTCTCACTCAGCGTAGGCACTTTATACTGATAGTCGCACTCTGTTAAAATGATATATAACAAAATTTTACAGGCACAGTGTCCCAGACAGCGTCCTCTTACTTTTTCCGAAGGGCTGCAGACAGGATGTGAGTCTATTATCCACCCTCGGTGTCTCATTTTTCGATTTCATTGACCTTGAAATGGCCACTAGGGGGCGAACATTTTAGAGCCGTGCATCCTGAGGGAGTGAGTGAAAAAATGGATGGAAAGGAAAATCATATGGAGGAGTAGGTTAAGTGAGTTTAGCGGAACCACCTACTTGTAGCACCCAGACGTTAGCAGCAGGGATTAGGTGGCATTCAAGGCAGTGTAAGTAAATACACGAATAGTCAGCCACACATACAGTACGCACTCCTGATCTGTAAATGTAGTGAGCAGTGGGGTGGCAAAGTGTTGGCAGTTGCTGTGAATTTGATGGCAGGTTGAAGAAATTTCAGGGCATCATAGAGCTTTTTGGCACACACGCCTAGCCCCCACTGGCTGATGAAATGAGGCCATGTGGCCATTTTTGTTGGTGGATAAATCAATAAATCTTTTCTGCATAGAAAGGGCTTGGGATGTGTACCTTGGGATGTACTACCCTGAACTCTATTTACTTCATTCTTCAGTGAAAATCCCAGTGTTTGATGTTCGTTCAATCGTTCGTTTGTTGTTGCTTTTGAGAACACTGTGTTCACCTCCATGTTCAGACCAAAAGGAAACAGAAAACAGACGTCCGTCCTGTAGCATTTCTCATAATTGTAGCTTGATATTGACATATCTGCGTATGATCCATTCCACTGCTTTGCCTTTTTGAATATTTTTTTTTCTATCTTAGCTTAAGGTTGTCTTTTCATTTATTCTTTCGGGGTGGGCAGTGGTGCATTTTCATTAGTTATTAAAATGTGGATTTTATGAAGCCCTGACAGGTTGCAAGGGTGATTAAGGACTATGTAAACAAACTGAAATTGATTTACTTGACTAATCCAGAAGGGATCATTAAAGTTTCATCACGCCACTTATCTGATAAATAATGTACAAATAATATACAAATATGAATATTATCAAAACAGTGTCTCTTATGATTTCCCTTGCCTGTGGATTTGCTGAAGTCTGCATGAGGTTGGGAGAAATAATGTTACACATTTTGACATCAGACGTTTCTTTGATTTTCCATAAATGCTTAATTTATAACTTTTTAGCCACACACAGAGACATAGCTGATTTCTTCATTCTGTGTATTTTCAGTAAGCAGATGCTTACATTCAATCAAACGTAAAATGAAAACATTTCATTAAAGTTAAATCATTAAATCAGGATGATTGTAGTTTTAGTGTATCAAACTGTCAGAGGAGTGAAAACATTATACTGTGTATTAGAATGTTTTAGAAAAGCTTATAACATACTGCAATTAAAGGTTTTTTCTTATTAGATGAAAAATTGTGAAAATTCCACCCTCAAGTAGTTAATTAAAATTAACCAGAAATCTGGCTTTGTTTTGCTAATGATACAGTTATGAAAGTAAGATAGAGGAGCGCATCGTGTGCATCACCTGGGAAACAGAATAGTTGCTGAAAAGGACTCTCAGTCCAATACTTTGTATGCTCGTGGTTAATTGCAGGAGGCTTGAGGCTAACTCCATATAATTAGAGCACACTCACTTATTAAAACATCAAGTAATGTACCACTCGGCAATAATAGTAATTGTGTGAGCATCATTTTTATCATGTAATTCTCTGCCCTCGTCTCACCCTTTTCTGCAGGATAATCTGAATCTTCTCCTAACAGAGGAAGAGATGTATAGTCTTATGGAGACCTTCAAGCAGTGCAAAATTATCCCAGGTGAGTCACTATATATCTATATTATACATATATATATGTACATTATATTTATTTGGTGATCCTAACTAAAATATCTGAATTTTGATCCCTGATTTGCTTGTTTTTTACCTGAGCATCATCATGAGGTATCACAACTTTGCCTAATTTCCTGCTTTGTATTTAGTGCTTATTAGTGAGTTGTTTTACTCAGACATTTCAAAGAGAAAGGGAAATATGATACCACTTCTGCACAGCCCTGCCTTCTCTATGAGCTTGGTGAATTTTCAGATGAAACTTCTCATTGGTGAATATTGGTCAGCAGAGTATTCACCTCACAGAAGTGAGAGAGAAAGTCTACTACTACACTGTTTTGGTCTTTTGTAATTTTTAGCAGATCGCTCAGAGGTATTGCATTATTTGCCCTCATCTCTGTGTATTTCCAAATGTCTGGTGTGATTCCACGGCTGGGATGGAGGGCAATCAGTGGGTGGTGGTCTTGTCTTTGTAGAGAATGAGTCACCATAAGTTAATTATATCTGGAAGACTGTTGGGTGACTAATTAGGTCTGATGTGATGAATTGTTCCTTGGTGCCGTAGAGTCATGCCTGGTGTCAGATGAGCTGCTGCAGTACCGCCACTTTGCATCCAAGCAGCAGTTTGATAAGGACCTGACTGATGAACAAGAAGAGGAAGTCCTGGCCCAGTTTGCAGCGCTGGATCCTGAGAAGAAGGGTCACATCGAGTGGTCTGACTTCCTCTACTTTGAGTCTTTGGCAGTGTTGAGGAAGTTTCGCTCAGAGGTAAAGTATTAGAATGAGCAATCTTGGGACAGGACAGCAATATAACTAAGTATAGTTAAAATACAATAAGTGTACTTGAAAGAAATTTTGGGATTTGGGAATAATTCCAAATTCCTCCAAATATCAAAGACATTTTTATCGGTAGGTGTGGGTGGTGGTTTCACAAATAAACCTTGGTGGTTCAAGCTCTAATTAAGCCTCCATGTTGTTTTTTTATGAGCATCCCATGACTCATCAATTAAGAAGCACAAACAAACACCTGCATCATGTCCAGATACACTGTTCACGTTAATACACAACTCCCAACCAACCAAACCAAATCTATTTTCGGTGGTCGTGGTATGATCCAAAGTAAATGTATTGGCATTCTTTCATGTATTTTGTCATATAGAACAATTAGAGTGAACAGGTTTGCCTGACTCAAAAAATAACGTTTGCGAATTATGTGCTCATTCATAGCTGAACTAATGGTGTGTGTAGTCTTAACTTTACTATGATATTGATAAGGAATTGCAGCAACCAATACATCGCATAGTATAAAAAAAAAGAATTTAGCCTCACTTTTTTGATGTTGCCTCGCTGTTATATTCTAGTGCAGAACTTTCACACACCGACAGCCAACTCTCAGCCTTGTTGGCTGTTGGCACAAAAAGGTCTGGCAGAGAGATACCTTCCTGTGATCAGCCAAAATACACTCTAATCAGCCCTGTAGAGAATGTAGGAACATGGGTCAAAGAATATATTATGTTGAGGTAAGGTTGAGAGAGGATCAGGGGCAGCATTACTCTATTTTATTGTCACTTGATCACCACACAGCGGTTTCAATATTATGCAGTGTTTTTGGCTCGAGAGATTAAATTTGCAATTTGTGAACTGTATGAGTCTGGGGTAAAGCAGGAGATTATGTCAGACAGTGCTAATGTGATTGAGAATGACTAAGGGTTGGGGAAATCGGTCCTAAAAATACATTTTTCAGGCCCCTAAATTACAGCAATCAAAAGCATAAAAAGGCGAATTAATTAATAGGAGTGAATTAAAGGGGTGGATTCAGGTCACCTAATCTCGAACACTGTTATTTTTTGTTTTTCCTAGAACTCACTGGTGCGTCTGCTGACTGCCAAAGAGAGGGACAATGCACGTTCGGTGTTCCTGGGTCTGACCCAGGATAAAGACGGCGTGATCACAAGAGCAGAATGCCGCCAGGCCCAGCAGTCCTGGTTCCACAAGCTCAACAAAGACTCGCAGTCTTGCAACGTGAGGTGAGCACACCAAAGGAGAGTCGGTTATATGCCCAGGTGTACAAAATAGAAATCAAACCTAGAACATTAGCTTGAATACTTTGAGAAAACCAAAGTATTTCATGTCTAGACTGAGATAAAAGGTGTACATCTCTCTGGTTTGGGGAGTCGGGATCTCATCTGTATGCAAACTGTTGCTAGAGGATGGAGGGAAGTTTTAGCTGCTGAGGGAATACAGCCAGTGAGAAAAAAGACTAGAGCAAGATAACAAGCTATGTTCTTTTGTCATTATATGCTTCCTCCAGTCGACAAATTCCACAGCTACAGTTTCTGCTTTCATTGTTTCGCAGATGACACACCGCTTTACTCGCTCAGCATATCAATGGTAAAATCCGATGAGACGGTGTCAGTATTAGGCAATAGATAACTTATGTCTTCAGAGTTGAATATATTTAACTCAGCAGGCTGCAAACCTACAAGGATCTTAATTAGCAATGACTCAAGCTCTGTTTCACCTTGTTAAAGTTGTCCTGCGGAGAACTTTAATGCTCCCTTTGAGACACAACTTAGTTAATTAGTTAGTTTCTCAGGCCCACGTTTTAAGTAAGAATCAAGAAGTCAGTTCAAAATATATTCTATTTTATTATATTCTATGCTATTCTATGCTGCTATTCTAGACCTCAAATCAAACAGGACAACAATGTGAATTAATGAACATTTACATTTTACATTTAATCATTTCTATGTTGCTACAACATGTGATCTAACAATGTGAAAAGTCTATAATTAAATAGAGATTTCTTTTTTATCACAGTATTATTATTCCTACATGTTATATACATTTTTGCATGCATCAAAATTTCTATTTATTTATGTATTACAAATCAATACTATTGCTTTTCTGAGACACTGCTGGCACTATTTGCAATAAGTTGGCAAATTAATAATTCGTATAATTATTTTATATTTGTTGGAGTTCTTCCCAAGCATTATTTTTGGTTTTGATACATATGTCTTAAATTAATTTTTTAAATTTATTTATTTATTTATTTTTATTTTACCATCAAGCATTATGTAGTTTTGCCTCATCAGCTGATGAACATAGTGGAGCATTTAGAAGCTAAAGATCCTGACATGTTAACATTCCCTCAGAAGTTTGAAGAAACAGAGCTGATACCAAATATGTTGATCAAAATGATAAAAAATGAAACAAACACAACTCCACAACAAACACAACTCCGCGACTGCTGGATGTGTAAATAAGCAACCGTTTGCTACATCATATTGACAATATGTCAATCTTGTGTTCACAGCATTTTTCCGCTGCCCCCAAATGGTCAAGAAAAAAATAATTGCAGGTCTAGGGTTTCATTATGGTATTGCCAAGATCGTATATTTAATGAGTCAGCTTGCTATTTATTTTGTTCATCCATAAGGGCAAATACCCAAAGGCCTTAAATCAGATCCTGAGCTAATTAACTAATTGTGTTTTTCCAGTATGTTTTGGCCTCTCTCTCAATAGAGTAATGTGTTAATGCAAACTGTCTATCAACAAGGCATCAATACACTAGCTTTTGTAATTTCACAACACTAGAGTCACAATGAAATACTTACCCCTAACCCATAAAAAGGGAAGTCTGGGTTGCAGGTTGCTTTTTTCCAAGTTATCCCAGTTGCAAGTGCTTTTTTTCATCTTTGTATGGAGGAAAATGAAAGTTAATCAAGACATTCTTGTACCACTGCACCATTTGTTGATTACCTCATTTGCATACCATCACACTGCTTCCAGGAGAATGTAAGGGAAGATGATATTCATAAATAGAATAGGTTAACAAGAATTAATACTAAAAAAGCCGCCCAATTATACTTTCTGCATAGATTATGTATACATAACATGCATTGCTTTATGATTTAACACATCCTCTGAACAGTGTTCTGAACCAAAATCCACAGACCCTGTAGGTATCTGTTTTGATTGATATTTCCTCAAGGTCATGCACCAGAAACCCACCATATATTGGAGTCTTTTGGGTATCTGGACTTTTTGCTGACCTCCCTCTCATAGCTTTGAAACTAAAAATGAACGATTTGCCAGTTTCCATCTGCGGTCACAGAAGAAGTGAAAGCTTGGTATTTGACTGGCACATCAGTCTGTGCACAGTTCAGTAAATGCTCACACCAGTGCCGCATTGATGCCTGTATTAATCATGCCAGAGCAGGTACAAACGGAAAAGTAAATGTACTTCCTCCTCTCACATTAAAGCCGCTAAAGTAATGTGTTTCATTCAATAATATATTTTGTGCCACTACTCATGTCGTAAGCAGACACTTAGTTACCTGCCAGTTTCATGCTGAGTATGACTGAATTCCTGCTATTAATAAATTGTCAAGTATGAGATTGATGAAGCCTGTTGCTTTTGCTTGAACATCACTTAAACTGTGTTTTTAAAGTCTCTCGAGGCGGGCTCAGTACAGAGCTGTGTGCGCTTTGTTTGGCTGAGATCAATTAAGGAGCGGCGCCTGAAACGGCTACAGAGTGTGGACACAATGACTCGTACATGAATGCATTAATGTACGGCAACCCTGAAACATATGTTGCCTTTGTGAGGCCTTTGTTGATACCGGATCAAAGGCGAGACAAATACTAGAAACGCTGCAAAATATAACGCAACCGGTTGCAACTCCCACCGCGAGAGGCAGCCTCGAAAACGACCACAGAGTTGAATCGATACCTCTCTTAACAAAAAACAAACCTCCCGAAAAGCATCGTCTGGATGATTATTGCGCTGGATTGCACCGCGCATCTGCTGTCTTCATGGTGTCCATCCCCTGTCGTCCACACTTGATGGGTAATAATATTCATTCCAGAAAATGTGATAAGGAGTCACGCTCAAACAGTGCACAATACGCAAATAAATATCACTGCTCCCTTTATACTCATGGACAGACCTCATCAGGGTAATAATGAAGGGAAAATAAGCTCTGATTGACTCTGATGAGGTTGCATTTGTTCGTACTCACTGTGTGATTGTGTGACATTGTATGTGTGTGTGTGTCAGTGGTAGAAAAAGTGTTCAGATGCCCTACTCGTGAAAAATAGCAATACCACAATGTAGAGCTGCTCCATTACGAATGAAAGTCCCACATGATTATCGCATGTGATGTACTCAAGTCAGTTCAATATTTTCCTGTGAAGCAGCATTAAATTCAATGTGTAGATTGCTACTAGAATAACTGCGTTTTCCACCACTGGGGCGTGTGCACTCTGTGTGTGCGTGTGCATGTGTATGTCACTGCTTATAACCTGTTGTGCTGTCAAATCTCCTCTGCTGTACCATTCCATCCCTCTCACCTACTCCAACATGCGGCATTCCCCACAGACTCATGGGACTCTGCTCTCCTATGTATTGTGGGTGAGTGTGACTCAGCACTGCATGGCTTGTCTCCTTTTTTTTTTTTTTTTTTTTTTTTCCTCCCCTCACTTCAGCGTCCTCGAGCACTCTGCAATCTTCAAGCGCTCTCAGACAGCCCCTCGAATTCTGGATTTCGTCCGTAATTCACACCGGAACTCTTACTGAACATGCGACGAGACGTTCAGGTGTTGTAGCAGCACACAGACTAAGAAGAGGAAGGTTAAAGAAATGTTACAAACAATGAAACAGGGAATACAAAAGAGCCAATTCGACTCATTATGGCAATGCAAGCGGCATGCATACATCACCCACGACCAAAGTTGTACTCGAACTAATCTGCATCAGTTTAACTACAAGCGAAGGGAAGTGCACGACATACATCAACCAACGACGCATCCCTGAATGAAGTTTAATGAGCAGAACGCGAGCCCTTCATATGATTAGGTCTTGTTATACTGAGGCATGGATAAGATTCAAGCTGGCCTCTAATTACAGGGATCAAAAGAAAGCCTTTTGTTCTCTTTATGGGAGCTCTGCTTTAAAAGCTTCGCTCATCAGCGTAAGAGGACACTGTGGACAAAAAGGTTGTGAGCGCGCACGGTGCACTGAAAGGCAACCTCATTCGCGCTCATTAAAAAGCAAATATCAGAGGAGTCAGAAAACTCTTCTCGCTTTGATCTCTGCAGACATTACTAAGCTACAGTGTGAGAGTGAAAAGAGTTTTTTTTTTTCCCAAGAAAGCCATCAGTCAGGAGGTGAATGCGTCTGTTTGACTGTGAAAGATCCAAAACTCATGACTCATGTAAGTGAGAAAAACAGTCCTTTTTGTCGAATGAGAGCCATTCTATCTATTTGGCATTAAGAAGAACATTGTAGCAAGCAAGATAATATCCATTTGCTGTGAAAACTCGACTGACCTCAGAAAAAGTAGACCCTTAGTCTGTTTTATGACATGACGTGTTATGATGTGTTTTTGACTGTTGGCGGATGAAGCAAATCAATTAATGTCTCTTCATGACCTCTAATGCATTGGACATGGCGCTTTTTTAAAATAAACTTTATATCTCAATTATTTAAAGTCAATCAAAAGAATAAAATTATTGCCAACTGAAACACAAAACGATGATTCCACCTCATGATAGTCCTTGAACTTTGGACGAATCAGGCAGCTTATATATGCACCACACTCTCCGGCACTGCAGCCCGTTAGTGCAGAGAAACTAAACACATTTACACGGACGGTGAAAGGTGATGCAAAAATGTTCGGGCTGACCAGAGTTGGCAGTCACCCCTTTTTGAGAGTTGAAGGTGGACTGCGTGAGTGTGCACGCTATTCAGTTTTAGAACAGCAGTGTGAAAGGAGTTGTGACAGAAACAGGTTATGGAGAGTATAATCTGCACAGGCTGGAAGTGAAAGTACTGCAGCAACAATGGCAGCCTGTCTGCAGCTTCATCCACTGGGTCCTTCAGGCTCACTGATATTACATCTAAATAATAGTTTTATGTGCATGTAGGATGTGGACGAGAACATGTCCTCATATCGTAGTAAAACCAACATGGGTGTTCCCTTTCAAAAAACCTGGAATGATGAATGCAGGATGTTTTTTTTTTTTCTGTCTGCTCCTGGTCACTGACTGTTGTCGTTGCCTCCTATCTGACTTTTCCTGTGTTTTTCATTCCTTGTCCTTTGGTGCAGTATAAGTCATGTCGGCCCCATATGCGAGAGCAGCCCAGCCAGCTCTGGCAGCGAAAGGAGCAAGACCGATGAAAGCAGGTTTGTCCTCTTGTATTTTTAGCGACTGTGTGTGAGAGGCGGGGGAAACACCTGACGAGGTAATGAGCATGCAGTAAGAGGCAGTTTGTTAAAGCCCTCTCTTCTCATAGGCTCTCAGCTCTGGCAGGCTTTGCAGACTCCCTTCAGGAGTGAATTTTGCATAATTTTGGTCGCCCTGTTAAAATAAGCTCAGGCTTTTCCCACCGGGTCGTCTTGGGCATGGCTGACCGTCTGCGCGGTTGTCCCGGCAGCGCTGGCAGCATCGACCTTCCCGCTTTAGGCTTCGCTGCCCCTGAAAATGACCTCAAACCCACTTTCTAACTGTCACTAGATAATAAAGAGGAATCTGCTTTGGCATGTCAGGACTTTTTTTTCCCCCCTCATACCACATTGCTGAATGGTGCAATAACTGCAGTCAACGCACCGGCACTCCAGGCGGCAAATGCAGGGACCCACGCTCACAAAGAGAGCTACACAAGAGAGTCTTATTAAGTCGAACGCTAATTAGCAGAACATGCTTAGACAGAGGTCTGACAAACACTGTTTTTATAAGTGAATTTTCAAAGCAGCATGAGGCAAATCACAGCAGAGCAGAGGACAGATACTCACTATAATGATATTACCAAACCTTTTGTACTGCATGCTTAGTGTATTGTATTATACTGTGCTGTGTGGGATAATGCCTGCACATCTACATATTTAGTGTGATTATCGTGAGGGAGACGCTAATGGCCCAAAAAGAGCAATCAGAATTACATTACAGAGTGTGACCAGGACATGGATGGTCTTATACAATAGTTTTTTTCTGATTATTGAAAAGTCATCCATGAAAAATCAACAGTGTTTCAG
>JAOXYL010000042.1:5246347-5260425 GCA_028564955.1 Terapon puta
TGGTGATTAACCCGAAATATAGTCAAAATGTTGCATGTTCTACATTTTCTGTCATAGACATATGTCAAGGATTATACTGGAGTGACAGGCTGCGACAACGAATCAAAAATAAAACCAGTCAAATCACAAACACCTGTATACCATCATTTGCCGGCCATGAAGTAAGACGAACAAAGTACTAAAGATTTACAGAATACAATAGAAACTTGCATATAGAAAACACACATATATATATAGAAAATAATATATAATATATATGTATCTCTCTCTCTCTCTCTCTCTACATATATATATACACATATATATATATATATATATATATATATATATATATATGTATATATGTGTGTGTATATGTATATTTAAAAAGAGATATATAAAATGAAAATGCAGTTTAACATTATTTTATTGTATTCTGTTTATTTTCCTATCCAGTGTGACCCAGCACTGCTCCCAGAACCCAACCATGTCATGCTCAATCACCTCTACGCTCTCTCCATTAAGGTAAGGCCTCAGCTTCACTGGATCACACCATCACGTGTTTGCTGTTTTGTAGCTCCATGTGGCTGCTGAAATGTGGGAAAACTTTGGAGTGGTGGCACTTGAGAAGTGACCAGCTTTGTTGGCGTTTTTAACTGTGAGCCGCTGCAGCTGCTAGCAAGCTTGCACGTAGCTTGCACAGCAGATTGTGTCTATGGAGTGCCGACAGTGATAACAAGCTGCTAATAGGGAAGCTGCAGAAGGACAGATAATTGCCCCTTTTTCCCACATGGTGACACAAAAAACAAACGAAATGTGCGAGATATGAATACTAACAATAGTGTCGCACTAAATGGAAAAAAGAAAAAAGGAAAAATATACTACACCAGCACACACAAGCAAGTTGACGCTCGTCCCCTGCTCATGGATTCCTATCAAAACCACACACAGTATTTTCCGTATAAGCTGGCGGTGTGTAGATAATCAATCATTTTTTTCCAATTGGCTTCATTTGTATTGGTATGCGTCTGTCTCTTGAAGGCAACTTGGGCGTCAGGAGCTTTCCAACTGCAATCAAACAAGCAAGTTATATTTATAAAATAACTTTTTATCATTCAGCGGATGATAAAGGCACCATAAATGGTCAGACAGCATATCTGGGGCCTGCTGGAGTTCTGTTAGTTGTCCCATGTTGTTCTAAAAATACACAACAGATCACTTTTTGTGGCTGACAAATCATGCTTAACAGCACCTGTTTTAGATGATTTAGAAATGATTGGACATTTGTGACTCATTTCAGCGTGCATTTGCTTTGTAGGGAAGTGGGTTTTTTTCTAAACGGCAAGAACAGTACACTAACTTATCTTAATGACACGTCACCTCCGGCACTTGATATAATCATTTGTTGACACCTACAATAGTTATCCACTAACACAGTCCACTAACGCACATCTAACCTTTTGTAAGCAAGTTACAGCCTTACTCTACTACACAGGATGTAGACCTGTCCAAAAGCGTCCAGAAAGTAAAGAGAAGGCTTATCATATCACAATAGAGGACATTGAGTGTTTTGTTGTGTATCAATTGATCAATTGAACATGAACAATTAATACAGGCAAACATGCAAAATGTAAAAACTTTATTCCCAAACTATAAAGACACTATAAAAGACCAATTGCAAATGTGCAAACTATATACAAATTACATTACATTAGAGTCAGACTGGATTCAGGTCAGCCTGAGGGTTTATTCCCCACCATGTACTTGTTGTACTCCACCACACAACACACAAGTGCTTTAATGCCTCCTTCCTGCTGTCTCCCAGCTTCCTTCTCGTGCTTGTACCTGGTGTCTCCATCAGGCTTTCTCCGTGTATTTGTTTTTTAAGTACATTCCTGTATGAGTCACAGAACATACCACATACCACAAACTAACAGATAAATGAGAACCTGTTCACCAAGAAGGAATCATCCATGAGGCTGCTGAGAGTAACACGGGAGAGACCCTGCAATGAAAAGGAACTGTTCTTTTCTGTGTAATTGGCAAAATTGCTGGTGTGCCTGTTGTTAGAGTCTATCAGCACAAAAATCTCATCAATGACAGTTTTCCTCCTACGCGGCCACAATGCCTTCTTAAATTGATCTGAAGTGGATTTGAGGCTTAGAAGGTTGTGAACCGTTTGTTCAGTGTAAAGCAGCAAAACAAGTGTTTGGTGTCCATTTAATAGTTGGTCTTTTAACAGCAGAAGCTACTAATCTTTGTTCTTTACAGCTGAAGAAACTGCACATGACTGATATTATTTTATTGGCTCACATGGATCTTAGCTGTAAGCGTGAATGGCATTGTTTATTAAGTCTTTTTTTAAGTAAATCTTTCCTCCACGTTGTGTTTTTCTGTCACAGGATGGAGTGATGGTGCTCAGCGCGACACACCGCTACAAGAAGAAATACGTCACCACCCTGCTATATAAGCCCATCTGATTGAAGACTGGCTTTGTAAATCCTGTCCCAGTGTGTAAACTGTACACTGAGTGTACAACATATAAGCTCCACCTGTTCTTTCCAGGACAGTGAGAACAGGTAACCTCGGGCCATATCATTTCACATGTTTAAGCTACACCCTGACTGTTTCCATCCCGACCTCTCAACACACACACCGCTCGGAGAGTCTGCGTGTTTCCACTTGACTTCTTTAGACTAGATGAACCTAAAGCTTTAAGAGGTTAAAATCTCAGATTATATCTTGTACACTCACTGTATATTCAGCTATAGTACACATCTGTTTAGGATGATAAGTGTCACTCAGTCTTTCCAATCCCACATAATCTGCCTTTATTTGTTCACTGATTGCCCTCTATAGTTTTCAGCAACACTATCCACGCTCAGTAGACATAGAGGCTGTGATCAAAACAGCCAGAAATGTAAATGAAGAGGAATTGGTGGGACTAGATACACGAGATTCTCTCCTGTGGCTGAGAAGACAACGGCGGCACAATCAAGAATGTGAATGTTGAAGTCAGAGAAGGAAAAAATGCACTGCAGTCGCTCTCCACTGTTTCCTTTTGCCTGTTTATTCTGAGTTAATGTTGAGTTTTATGGAGTGATAATCACACAGCACACAGCAGATATTTTCTATCATATGTGAAGTATCCTGTGACGTGTTATTTTCCCACTTTGCTTGATAATGTTTTTTTTTTCCTTTTGAGACCAAATCCATAACAATATATTCTTTATCGATGAATTTGGTCTAAACTACATAGTTACTTTGTTAGTTTTGCACTACATTGATAACCATTTATTTTTAAAGTAGGATATGCATACAGTGTATGTACTCCCACAACAATGTATCAGAAGAATAACACTTATCACCGTTTTGAACATGCTTTGAGCAGCTTTAGTGGTCTTCACACTGATACACCATTTACACGATTTTCTGTATGAGGCATTCCACAAATGGCGAGTCACGCTAGATAGTTGTTCCCTGCTGGCTCAGTCAGTGTAGCACTGGAATCTTTCATTTCTACAAATCTGTGTTTCAGATAAATTCGTGATTGATGCTGAAAGACATTTATTTGATATGACTGAATTGAAGATATTTGACAATGAAAAAACCGAGGCCATGTGACCAACGCTGGCTTGAAGAACTACCGCACTGATGAAGGGACCAGTGTAGGATCATGTGACAGTCGCACTGTTACTGAAGTTTTTTTTTTATATATAGTTTAAATATCGTTGTTATAATGGTCTGTATGTATTTCATAAGGTCTGAAGGATCAGAATGTGTTTCAAGTTGAAGGCAAATATTTACATCAGTGTGTCTTTGCCAGTTAAAGTATGTTGCTGAAATTAACATCGACAAATGAGACCACGATGTTAATTCTTCTCGTTCTGTGCTGTAGGCCAGTAGGGGCTGACAATCTCCTCAGCGAAGGTCTCATTTGTTTGTGTTACTATTGCTGTTTTCTCAGAACTAACAGTCTAATGTTTTTTTATGTGAAAAAACTAGACTTTTAAAATGAATTGCAGTATCATTAAAAAAAGGCTGTCAACCCTTTGAACCATGCTGTTGTGGACACTTTTTCCATTTTAAGAGATATTTGTATTAAAGATTAAGTTACTAATTTGTGTGCAGTTCTTTGATTTTTGAGTTAAATACCAATTTACTGACTGTACATAACGAATATTATAAGTCTGCTCATGTCACATCGTGTCTCCGCCATCCATATCCATATCACCACTGCCCTGAACATCTGGGACTTTCCATGTCTCCGCACATGTGGTAGACAGTGTCCATTTACAGGTTGTGTTTGGTCTCAGGTTTTATCTTTTTTTTTTGTACAGGGGGTTGTTACAGGATTATGCAAAGATGTCTGCAGAAAGTTCAGCCTAAGCTATCTACTGAAATACTGCTGATATCACAATACATCATGTACACACACACACACACGACTTAAAAATATCTAACCACCACTTCTCAGTGTTTTTCTGACCATTGAGCAAATACTTTGTTCGAGACTTGGAAACGTCCCTGTCACGCTGCTCGGTGCCTTCCATGAGTTCCTTCGATTACAGAAAACTTTTATGTGAAGGTTCTTAAGGAAGGTGGCTGCAGATGAGTTCTTGTCCAAATTCAGCCACAAGAGAATCAGACAGGTCAGGCACTGAAGTCCTGATCCTGGAGGTGTCAGTTGGAGTTGGGGTTGGAGGTATTTCACACCAAACTCAAGACATAACACAAGAGAAGATCAGATTGATTTATCTGGATGGAAATTCAAACAACTCATATCGGATAGAGTGCAAATATAAACAAAATATCCAAGAGATTAGTTGCTAAGTACAAAAAGCAAATAAACCCAAAAATAGTTTTTTTCCTGGTCCCTCCTGCCTGCTGCTGTCAGACTGTTCAGTAAACTTCAAAACTCCTCTTTTTCAAGATTCAAGAGACTTTGATGAAATTAGAATAGATGATTTTAAGCTTCAAACAATAAATATATGTAAAAAAATCACACGCAGAGATCCAAAATTGCAGCAGCAATGTACAATACTGGACAATACCTCTCAATGCGGTTACCAGGGCATAATTATATGTATATGTCTGTGTATATACATATATATATATAGATATATATCTACATCTATATATATATATATATATATATATATATATATATATATATATAGAGAGAGAGAGAGAGAGAGAGAGAGAGAGATAACTATATAATTTGTATATTCTTAGGCATGTCCATTTCTACTTGATAACTTAATGTTGATTTGCTATATTTATTTTTCTTGCTTCTTGTATATTCATATTTTTTGCTACTATTCTCCCACTGTGTAATGCTGCTGTAACAATGTAAACTAATAAAGAGTTATTTTAGCTTACCTTATCTTAAATAGATAGGTAGTGCCACACACGCACACACACACACACACACACCCACACACACACACGCACACAAGGATCTCTAGCCCCAAGGCTGACCAGCTCTAGTCTAGACAGAACTTCAAACACATCCAACAACAAGGGTCAAGAGTTCAGAAATTCACACACACAATTCACAGTTCACAGAAAGTGTGAGTGCATTGTGAGCCGTGTGATTCTCTGTCGTATGAACAGCTGACAGGGCAGGTCCCAAGGTCCCGTACTTTGTATATAAAGAGGGCCTGATGCTGGAGCCAGTGCTGCTCTGTTACTGCCCTTCTGACTTACAGGATGAAAACCCTCCAGGCCCTGTTCCTCTTGGCTGCAAGCCTCTGTGTTGGTGAGTGCGACTCGTTGCTCATGCGTACATGTGGCGGTGGCGAATAGATGCGTCCTCTGGCAGAGAATGAAATCCTGATTGTCGCTGATTGTTGTGTTTCAGCCCAGTCCTTGGACTACAAGGCACTCAACCAATTTAGAAACATGATCCTGTGCGTGATGCCCGACAGCTGGCCTATTTTCGACTACGCCGACTACGGCTGCTACTGCGGAAAAGGAGGCTCCGGCACGCCTGTGGATGATCTGGATAGGTCAGGATTTACTCACTCTACATCAGACCGCATTGAAAAAAAATGTAAAAATTCGTCCTGTGTGTTTTAAATGTAATCGTTTTTACCCGCAGGTGCTGCCAAGTGCACGACCAGTGTTACAGCGATGCTATGCAGCATCCTGAGTGCTGGCCCATCATCGACAATCCTTACACCGAGTTCTATGACTACAGCTGTGACGAGCAAAACAGGAAGGTCACATGTGGCAGTGAGTACACCGAAACACAAGGATTTTCTGCTCACTTGATGTCATGAATTTTAATAACCCCCTCCACCCTACTTTTTGTTTAGTTAATATACCAGTACCTGCTGGCCTTTCGGTAATCTCAGTTCTCTCTGCTTCACCTCCTCCAGACAAGAACAACGAATGCGAGATGTTCATCTGTGAGTGCGACAGGAAGGCCGCTGAGTGTTTTTCCAGAAGCCCCTGGATCCCCGAACACGAGCACCTGCCCAGCGACCGCTGTCAGTGAGGACCAAGGCGCGGACACAAATTAGGATTTCATGCTTCCCCCAGTTTTCACAAACAATGGATCGGTTTGTCGATTCGTTGAGGATCCCTGGATTATTAGTAGTATTCACCAAGAGTTTATAGGCTACTTTGATGTACAGTGTCATGATTTCTCTTCAGGAGTGCACTGATATATTGGTGCTCCATTACCAACCAGAATTACTTCCATGTGCTGAATTACACTAGTTGGATTTGAAATTGTGAACCTTACAATGAACAGTCCGACCTGTGTCTCACTTTAACTCAAGTGCTGCTCACTGATGGCCAGTTATTCAAGGGAAGAATCTTAATTCAAGTTACCATAGGGGGCACTGTGGTCTTCCTTTTTCTCTCCTCGTCTGCAGGGTGAAATCAGTGGTACAGTTCAGTGCAGACTCTGCAATTTGATGTTTTGTCCACTATGTGTAACATTTGCACTCTGTGAGATAATAAATATGCATTTGCTTGGAAATTACCTTTCAGCTGTATTTTCTGTTGAGTAATTTATTGTGTTTTTCTCTCAGTTATTCTTTTTTAATCAAGTCAGTAAACAGCTGGGAAAGCATTTTGTTGATGATAATCCCCCTGCACTCACTCACTTGTTTATTTGCACATAAATAAAAAGTCAGTCAGTGTTTTGTAGCTTTTTATTTCTTTTTTAATCAGTCCTGTTTATCATCCTTTTAGAACAGGGTTAGGGTTAAACTTTTATTATTTTATTTTAAACTTTATTCTTAATTAATTTAAGAGAATGAATTAAGAAAAACATCTCAAAATCATCTAGAAACAGTTTATATACAGTTTCTCAACACTTATTTTTTATTTCTTGCCAGACAAATAAAGTCTTGCATATAGATTTACAATATGCAAAACAACCATGCAATTGCCACTGCTGCAAGGTTGGGGAGGGTCTAACTAATGTGTGCTAGCCACAACTCAAATCCAGTTTTGGATTTGGAAAAACAAAACATTTTCAACAGTCTTGGTGACTATTTCTAGAATTTCCTCCTTTTTCCAGTTGTTGCACACAACTCTCAGGGCACCAGCTGTTTGCAGGACAAATTTGTGTCGCTTTGGAGATTATTTGGCACCGGGATAAAACAAATCCGGCCACTGCAGCCGAGTATCTTGGTTTCAGCTAGCCACCACTGTTGCATCCCAGCAGCGCGCTCTTTGTGATCACAGCTGTGGCCGCAGCCCACTGGATCAGTCTTCGGGCTACTGTTGAGACAACACAAAGCATCGGCGCAGTAAGCACCAGCAGCTGGTGGCTGGCTGCTCGCTGTGTGCCAGCTGTGGCTGCTGCTGCCTCAGAGATAATGTGAGAGAAGTGACAAATGCACGAAACAAAAACAGATATTGACCAAAGAAAAGTTTTTGTCTGACCCAACATGGTGTGGAAATGGGTGAATCTCTTTGAAATTCTATGTCATTTACTGCTGTGAGGCACAACTGGACCAGGCCACGCTCTACGTTTTGCACAGGAGGAAGAGCTGACTAAAATCACTGAGGCACATTTTGACATTCAAGGACTCTGACAGTCTTCAAAATAAAAGTTTGCAAAAAAATAGTTGCCACCGTGCAATTTATTATTCACGACAGCGCATCACACCCACCATTATGAAATAGGTGCTAAAAGTAAAGTTAGAGCCATTTATTCCCCTCAGGGATTTTGATCATTTACTGATGGTGCTATTTTGTTTTTTGGGGGCATTTTTGCCTTTGTCAGATGCAGCAGTGTGGAAGTAGGCGGGAAACAAGTGAAGACAGGGACTGGTATTCCCTGCCATGTACCTAACCATGCAGGTTTATGTGTAATAATATCTATAATTGTTTTAATTAGTGCAGGAGTGCTTTGTGTGTGACTGAATTGTCTTGGCGTGGTGCTGTGTGTTATGTAATTTGTCCTCTACTCTCTCCTGACATCTTGATCTCCATGAGACGCTCCGATTAGGTGAAGCATAACCAGCATCAGAGTGCATGCTCTAAGAATATTAATAACACTCCCACATTAAAAAAAATAGATAAATCCACTATAATGGTGAAAATGTGCTCTGTTTCATCCAATGGGTGTTAGGAAGGGAGAGACCCTAACACCTGACACCGGCCCAAACACGGTGGAGTCTCATGAATAAAGAAGCACTTTTGGGTACAAGGTGTGTAAACCTGCTCCATGTGCGTAGCGCTCACATGCGACATTCCAGGTGACATCAGTCAGCTGTGACGGTTCACAAAGGCGGTGGTCCTGGGAGGACACAGGCCCCAGAGGAAAGAAAGTGAAGGACAAAGAAACAAGTTGAACAGAGAGGTGACTAAGAAGGAGTGGAACGGGAGAAGCTCAGAGTGTCTCTTATACAGTATCTAATGATGACTCCACCCTTGCGTGTGAACACAGGCCCGCGCATTATCAAAAAGTGTACACACTGTCGCTGCCATGGCGACGCGCTATTTGCTGTACCCATCGCGCACAGCGCAAGAAGCAACAGTTCCCAGCGTGTTATTCTGCCTTTTCAGGGCAGGTGGGGGAGTGTCTGGAGCAGGACGTCCCAATGCGAAGCACATGCGCCACTTTGCCCTGGAGATGGTTTATTTTGTTGACTGGCTCTGTCTGGTATGCATGACGTACCATGTGAAAAGAGACAACAGAAATCTGAGCCCGAGCCAAGAAAAATAACATCTGTGTGGAATTCAGGGATCATTCACTAAAAATGGGTTAGCGGCTTTAAGTTTAAAAAGGTTCTGGCAACAAAATAAGTGTACTCAGTGCACTGATACGTGTGTTTTCTCTCAGACCAATACAGGTCTCATGTTTTCACTTTCCCTTGAGGGTTCGTGTATCTTAATCAGGGCTTATGTGTCATGCTGCAGTGCACAAATACAGAGTATAATGTGGTGAACTTTAAGCTGCATTTGTGAATGGGGGTGTGTTAAATGCTTAGGATTCAAAAAGGAAGAAAAGAGAAGGGAAGGAAATTTCTTTTATAAAAATGGGATTTAATTAGAACATTATTACAGTTTATATTAGTCACATTTCAGCAGGGTAGTTGCGCTCACACAGGTGAGCCCATCCAACACTGGGTATTTCACAAAGTCCATACATTGCTAAAAGCTGTTACTTAAATATGTATAAGTTAGATACATAGTTACATTATTTACATTTTCTCATAGTTCTGTTGAGAAGGTAGTGGCTAATTTCACTGGTCTAATTAGCTGAACACAGAATTTTCCAGTCTGTTGTGCCTCTGCTTGACAAGCTCCTCTGAAGGTGCTGCAGATCAGCAGCGTTCTGCATGTTGAAGGACCAAGATGGTGGCCGATGTTTTGAAAGTGTGGGGTAAAAGCGGTTCGCATCGCCCTGGTTAGCGCTATCTTTTTCCATGCACACTCTGTAATTCTGGCCCCTGTTGTCGTCCCAGTATGGCGCCGTGCCAGGTCCAGGCCTGAAAGCCACACAGAACTCCACTCGCTCCTTTGGATCGATGTTCTTTGGCAAGCTTAAGTCGAAGGCGAAAACATCCATATCTGAACCCCCATATCGCTGCTGCTGCAGGAAAGTGCAGGGAATGTCATGATGGCTCCGCCAAGAGTCAAAGGTCACCCTTACGTGCACAACCTTTTCAGTACTGGCATGGGAGACCCGCACTTTGCCGCTCAAGGAGTGCTCTGAGACGCTGCAGCTCTCCAGCTGCACGCACATCTCTTGCAGACGCGCAAGGAAGTTTTTAAGGTCGAGTTTCGGCTGAGTGAAACCCAGCCGCAACTTGTAGCGCTGCAGTTTGTTTGAGGTCAGCGTTTGTCCCTGCTGTTTGGCTGTGGTGGGCTTCATCAGCAGAGCGGGAGCAGGGGAGGAGGTCTCGGGGATGAACAGGCGCACAGCCGTGAGAGCCAGCCCCTTGGCGTCCGCAAACACCACGCGCTTCTTGCTGAGGCAGCCGCCGCCGTCCCTGCGGAAACAGCTCCGAGGCTCCGAGGGCCAGAGGGAGGAGGCCGGCGACGAGGGCGGCGACGAAGACTGGGACGAGGACGGCGACGACGACTGGGACGAGGACGACGATGAGGGCGGCGAGGAGGACGGGGGGTACTGGAGAGAGGAGGCGCGGTGCGGGGAGCGCAGGCTGGGCCTCGGCAGAGAGTCGGACGGCAGAGAGCGGTGACGCTGCGCGGCACCCAGAGGAGACATGGACAGCAGCTGATAAAGAGGCTGACGCTGGCTGAGGCTCAGACACATGGCGAGGTCGACGGGCATCACGGCTGGCTGGGGGCGACTACCGAGAGCATGGAGAACTCTGAGGAAGGAAGACACGGTGGGGTTTAAAATAATCTCTATTGTTACAAGAAACAGTTGCACATATTTCTGTTGGAGGATAATCCTTCATCTTTAATCCTGTTGTACATGCCAATATTCATGAGATTACTAAGAGTAAAGTGTAATTGTAGTAAAATGAGTATCTTACCGTGTACAGCTCATTATCAGTTTGTAGAGGTCACACTATACGTCTGTTGTCTCTGCCGGGGGGTTGCCACAAACTTAAATGAACCTGAAAGCAGAAACCAGGTTTAAGAAATCAGTAAAACTTCTCGCTGAGTTCCACGGCTGCAAAGCTAAAATCCAAAAGCAAAGGTAGAGTATTTCTCAATGCAAAGTATACTTACAGCCTGCAAACCACCATATGAGGTTTAGTCAAATCAACGCCGGCGACAGAGAAAGAGATCGTGGCTCTCGTGTGTCTGCGGTCTCTCTGGAGTTTAAGAGCGGAGCTGAGAGACGAAGCTGAACCTCCTGTGACTCACGACATTTGCATGTGGGGAGGGTTCAGCCAATGAGGTGAAGCGCCTTTGTTTATGTCCTGCCCCTGAAGACCTGTTGCAGGGAGTCTCAAAGATTTCCTTTCACAGAGTCTGTCATCATCCAGTTGCTCAATAAAGAGCAGATACAGAAAAAACAGGATGAAGCATGTAAGCCAGTTAATGGTCAAGTATAAACAGTTCGCTGGTATTTAAAGATGGGAACATTTTCAGTCACTGGAGGCAAATCTGTGAAAGGCCTTTGCTTTGTTACTGTATTTTTTGCATTTCTGCTCTGCATTTATTTTGTGTTGAATTAAAAAACAGTTTTAAATAGAGCTTGTTATCCTGCTTTTCTTCTGGACGCCTGATTAAAAAAATGCTATTGAATGTGAAAGAGTTTAGTGTGATATTTCTCGGTTACTCTCTTGCAGAGTTAGGGTTATCTTAGCTCAGCAAAATTCTTGTAACAGTTGTCCTGGTGCTGCTTTGTGCTAACACCATCTGCCTGTCCCTTCTTTGAAAGGCTACATCTTGTTTCTTGATCTGTACAAAACATGCAGTCAAAAAGCGACCAAAGACTTAGAGGTTATAACAGGTTCTAAGTTAGTTTGTTAGTTCTGTAGGTGGGGGCAGGTGGATTTCTTTATCATTGAATACTTTCCCCCTCTTTGGAGTCTTTTAGTCTAAACCAAACAAAGGTAATTGACTGCTTTCGTTAGCTTCAATATGAATTAGGCAGGGAGGCTAATATGTCTTTTTTTTCCAAAAGTTTTTATTTATTTTTATTTATACCCATAACACATTATTGAAAGCATGTTGGAAATAAGCACAAGAAGAAGAGGAAGGAGAACTATAATATATTGTTATTGTTTATTTACATTTTGTTATACTTTTTACATATAGATATATAAATACAGGGATACACGTGCAACTGGCAGAGAGATGTCAGAGTGAAGGGTCTGCCCCTCTTGAAGTGCCCAGAAGGGGTTGGGGTTCAACGCCTTGCTCATGGGTACTGCAGTGCTCAGGAGGTGAACTTCTCCAGCTACCAGTCCACCTCCATGTAGACTGGTCCGTGGGGGGACTTGAACCGGCAACCCTCTGGTTTTCAAGCTAGGTCTCCATGTACTGAGCTACTGCCACTCCAAAAATATGACATGACAACAAGTTTGACCACAGTTCTTTGCAATAGTGTAATTAGTAGGGTGTTATGTTATGTAATGTTGTTATGTAATTCAATATCTTGACCAGCCTCACCATTTAAATATGGTGCATCCCGTTGTCCTGTGTTAGCCAGTAATTTTATGGAAAATTCCCACATAAGCATGTTCCCTACTGCAACAACACCCCCGACCCCCCCTTTTAGTTTTATTGTAACAAAGTGAAAATATAAAAGATTTAAAGAGGCTCAGGCTAAGACTGGTCTGTGAGTCCTCACCACGCCGCCTCAGGCACCTTTAACAAAACATTCCAGTGTTCGAACGTTGGATAAAGTTCAGCAGCCGACTGACAGAGACTTGAAAGAATTTCAAGGCGCTGCCCAGGGCCGGTTACAAACTGGTTAATTCACGACAGGCCCAAACAGTCTAATTCTATGAAGTGAAGAGATCGGGTTGTTGGGAGGAGGTTTGGGGACCAGAAACCAGAAACCTGGGCCCACCCAGTTCTTGGCTGCGGCGCTCCTCTGGTGTGCGCGGGAGTACTGTTTAAGGAGGAAATGTACCTTTTGACACATTTGTTCAGGACATGGAGTTTTGTTTGGAGCAGCACAATCAAAAATCACATGTTGCATCACTGTGTGAACCTGTGACCTCGCTGTGTAGCACCTCACTCACACGTTCACACATTCGATCTGAATTACTTGTGCATGTCACCAATTTATAAACTGGAGCCAATATGTTCAAAATGACTAAATAAAATACATATTTTACACGTGCAAGGTGAATCAATCCCTCAAATTTCTTCGTATAAGACACACAGGGAACCTTTCACTTCTCAGAACGAAGGCGGTGTACTTTAAACACACTGCATATACCTGGATGCCAATTACCTGATGTGCTCTTTATGCAGACTTTCACCGGTGAGGTGAGGTCACACAATAAAGCAGTGAGTAAGGCTGCGCGCATACCTTCCACCGCAGTCACTAAATCTGAGTTCATGTCTCAGTTTATGGGTCTGTCTATCCTCTCGCGTCTCTGGTTGAACATGTCAATCAGCTCCCTGATGATGTCAAGACGATGTCAACAATGGGATACCGTACTGTATAAGCATTTCGGTATGTGTGTGAACACAACGGGACCTACGTTTGTCGCATTGTTTAGCCCCTTGCTCTCAGTAGGTGTGTATTAATTGTTTATTTAGTATGAGAAAAAGGGCTGGGTGCTCAAGACACTCCACTAACTGTTTCTACAAACAAAAAAAAAAACACAAAGGTTTTAAGTGTTATAAAAAAAGCAGCATATCTCTCAAATCACTAAGGGATGAAATTATCCTTTGATGCTTACAGCCGCTTACCAGTTTAAGAAGGGTTACTTCGTTTAAAACACGACCTCCTACGTGCACGCAGGACAGACTGAGTGAGAACATTAAAATCTTATCATCCAATAAGTATGAAGGATTCCTCTGGACAAAGTGTGAGAATTCATCTCTCCACAGCTCCCTTTTCTGCCTTTAAATAATATATTTCACGTTGTAGGCCCGTGTTATATTAACCTATAACTCCTCCAGAGTCATATTACTCATGCAGTATGTAAGAAGATCTGATACTGGAGAGTCAGACGAACACGCCGTCT
>JAOXYL010000042.1:5309000-5328627 GCA_028564955.1 Terapon puta
ATAGATACACACACACACACATATTAATAGACTGTAAAAAAGACATATGTGTGCCCAAATGCTGCCTCCCTTTGGCTTCAGCTCAGCTGATAAAGCATACGTTTTCCACACCAAAAGCCCCCAGCTCTCCTTCCAAGTGAGTCAATTTAACACCACAATTTTTCATGCATGCTGGATTCCCCCCAAAACATGTAGCCTTATGCTCCCTTAAACAGCTGCAGCCTAATTTTGTAATATGCAAGCCAGTGGTGGTGCTGGACAGGAAAGACGTGCCAGTTTGTAAAATAACCACCTACTGATGGACACGATCATTATGAAAATGAATACTTGTCGAGGGCGACTGAATTTCCTCTGTCTGTCTGTGTCTACCCTCTTGTTATTGCAGCCCTACTTGAACAAATTTATAAGACAACTTTTGCCTCAGGCAAAACTCCCTTAATATGGAAAACAGTTCAGGTAATTCCATTTCGCGAAGGTGGTGACCTCAACACCTTTCAGCTTGAGCTGTCATGTCAGGCTAAACTCACTTGTGAGTTCACAGGTACATGTCTTTCTGGAGGGAAATAAAGTCCGTCAGCCAGAGCAGACTTCAGGCTTCAGACCTGGTTGTGGTATTGAGAACTGCTGTGTTGTTAACTTGCTCGATAAAAAGCATCATTGTTCTGTAGGTCTGTACAAGTGTCCTCTCGCTGTCCTCTGCTGAGGAAGAACAAGCTCCTTTCTAGGAAGTGTGATGCCCGCGCTTTGACTTGGCTCTAAACCTACAAATGATGTTTCTATACTACAAATTAGTTTTATGCTCCTTTTTAAGGAGGTGGTCAGGGCGGATGGTGAGTGGGAAAAGGCGTAAGACCATGACACTTGGGTTTGTATCCATGTTCCCATGTGTGTTTAATCACAGGCATCAACAGCACTTTGAGATGGTGGTTTCAGTTAGATATCAATAATAATTATAATGATAATAATCATTTTGTATTTTGTGCTGTAAAGTCTTGTTGGCTTTTCCATAATAAAATAATAATAATCTCCCTCGTATTCATTTCTATGAACATCCCAAGGTCTTTGGCTGTTCAGGAAGGATCATGATCAAATATGACATGACAACCCCATAGAAATAGGTACTAATAAACAATAACTGCTAGAAATGAAGTGGTATGATAATACTTTTCTTCAGTGTTGTTTTGACACATGATATATTGCCGTTTATATTACAAACAGGCTGTTATGTCCACTGAGATATACTGTAGCACCTGATTTTTTCCATAGATTGGTACACTGAAGCGGAACTCTTCCAAACAGCCACGCCGGAGATACCTCAAACGGCTCTGACATTTAAGATTGATCTCTTTTTCCCCTCTAGCCGCCGGTGAGAGAGGGTCGTCTCTAACCGCCCGACACGAGGGTGTGCGCTCGCTGGAAACACCCAGTGGAGCAAAATCCCCGGCAATCTGATACGAGGCGGCACCCTACCTTGTCAGGCAGAGTGTAGCTACAGTTAGTCATGACACAGAGACAGGTTTTCTTTCCGAGGGCCCGGGCCTTTCTTCTCTTCCCAGCACAGCCATTTGGGTTACTGCATAAATCACCTCTAAGTCGCCTTAAGTCCAAATCCTCATGAGCTTTGAATGGCGTCTAGCAGTAGGACTGTGGGATTGCTGAAAATTGAATTTTAGTTCTGCAGATTTACTTATAGTTGGGGGTAATCATTCATGGATTTGGTTTGGTCTCAGTTGCTTTTTTTATTTGCAGTAGAGATAGAGGGATTTTATATATGCATGCCATTAGAGGGTTATAATGGGCCACTGAAGGCAGGTTTCGCAAATTGGATGTGACTTCTATTATGCTTCAGAAGCATTTCAGTTCACGCAATAAGCAGTAGGGATGATCGTCAGTGGTCGCCATTTGATTTGAATAATTCCAGGGGTCGTTTGTTTGTTCCATAAATTAAAGAATGAACCCCGACGAATCAGGTCTATTAACAGTAATGTTTCCTGAAATGTGGTGAAATGCAACACTGGAAAACTGCTCCGAACTCACCTGATGATCCATTTATAAAATAAAATGGTGATTTATCACAACATCAGACACACACACACACTCGCAGCAAAGGCTTTTCTCCGCACTACAGCACACTGTCAGGAAAACAAATTGCTATTAGCATAATAATTCAGTGAACTGTCATACGGGCGACATGGGGGATGTGTTGGCAGGTCTCTGTCCATTGGCTGGTGTGTGCCCATTGGCGAGGCCTTTAAACTGACTGGGGCAGGGCAGCCATCAATAATTCAATGGGCGTGCCAGCGCAAAGGTAAACAATAGCTGTAATTAGGGGAGGTCTGCACTGTGGACAGGGAGATTAATGAAAGGGCAGTCATTTCCACTGGTGCCCAGAGACAAGAGGTGGTTCACAGTGACGGGGGCGCTGCCAAACTAAGCACAGCCATACTGAGCGTGCGTGTGTGTGTGTGTGTGTGTGCAGAGGGTGTTTGCACATTCTACCTGTGCGTGTGTGTGTGTGTGAGTGTGCATGCATGCCTGTGTGCTTTTGCCTGTTTGTGCTTGGACAACAGAAAAAAAAATGAGACCAAAGACAGACACTGAGAGAAAGACATTAAGATATACTGTAGGGTATGTGTGTCGAGGAAGCAACTGTTTGCATAAATATTTCTATCAGTGCCTTCACAGAAAGGCTAGGTATTGATTCCCATACAAAACAACAACATAACATGAAAAACAAAGCAAAAAACCCCAAAAAGTAACAAGCACATTTAGTCTTTAGTATATTCTAAATTCTGCATCGCAAAAAGGTCTCTGTCGTCTCCATTTCTATGACCACCAGCACTGAACAATAAAATCTAAACGTTGTACCACTATACTGTGATTGTGGTCTTGCAATTGTACATTCTGGACCCATATATTTTTAAAATTCTTAATTTCCACAGAGCAGATGTATACACATGCTCCTGCTTATGGCAGAGTATCTGCAGGCTAAGTCTGGGTTTAATGCTGTGTGAGTGCTCTAGGCTGCCAACAGGGCCTCTTTACTACCACTTTACCACTTGCCTGAATGCACTGAAATAAGATAAAGTTAGATGTGTAGAAATTAAATTAAACTAGATGGAATACTTAAGGTTTGATTTCACATCATCACTTGACTTTTACAAACTAGCCCTGCTGTGGTATTGATTTGTGAAAATGTGACTTTGAGTGTTTTTGAGAAGTCAGATTTCTACGGTCTGCATTGTGTAGGATGAGTTTTGTTCCATTTGTGATTGAGTGTTTATCATTTTTGGTCAAATTATTCACCCGTGGTTTTACTAAATGAAATTACTCTGACAAACACACAGTTTAACGCAATGACTTCTTCTTTCACCTCTCTGTTTTTTTTATTACTGTGTTAGATCCCTTTAGACCCACCACAGAGTTACTCCTATGTGCCCATGTCCTTGTGGCAGTGTGCCTAACTATTCAACTCTCTTTAGTGCAGATGAGTACACACAGCTAGATGGAGAAAGACAAACAGAGCGAAGGAGTAATCTGCAGAAGAATTTCACCTTTGTCCACCTCTGTAGACGTCTCGGGATTGGCAGCAGTTTGCCCTCGTTTTTTTTTTTTTTCCTTTTTCCCTTTTCCGAAATGATGTTTAATTTCAAACAGCAGCTCGTTCGTGTTTGCCCCGCTGATTCAGTCAGCAAAAACATCCTCCATTTGACCTTGTCTCTTTTCACTAAGACTTTCATCAAACTGAAAACATGGCTGACCAAGCAGCCGCTCAGCTCAGTTCACTCCGGCAGAAATGTGTGTCGTCTGGGAGATGAAGCGATAGAGGAGCTGGAAGTGAGGGAGAACGTTTAATGGCAGCATTGATCGGAAATTATATTAGACATAAGGTCCGCAGGTGGATTAAAGATATAGGAAAGAAAAAGAAAAAAAAATTGTTAGATTTGTGCAGATATTGCAGGTAGATTTTTGCAGCATTAGATACGGTAAAAAAAAAAAAGAAAAAGTGAGCTAGAATTCAGGATCAGTTTTTGTCAGTCCTGGTGCAGAAAATCTTAGTAGCTCTGCTGGCAAAGAAGTAGATTAAGTCAATATTACCTTCCAACCAAAGAAAGTCATCCACTATAACTTTTACTTTTCAAGGATATGTTCGGTGTAACCTAACACAACCGCTTCTGCACACAAATGTTCTGCGTTCACATTTTCCAATTTCTGTTACCCTCCTCCTGCTGTGGAATAAATCACTGAACAGGGATTGTGAGGCTATTTTGTGGGTTTAAACAAATGCATTTGCTACTGTGACTTGTGACTGAAATGATTTCTTTCTGATTATATGATGTGAAATCTCCTCCGGTTAAAGTGCCACTTCCTCCAAACGCTCCGTTTCCATATCTGCTTATCTATTTTTTTTTTTTATCTATATTTTTTCCAAGTGAGTCGATATGAACTTGTTAACTTTCTATCTTAAAACAGAAATTACAGTCCTACAGGCACACCGAATTACAGGTGAACATGAAGTTTTGAAGGTGAGGCGAATAATCGCTGTTCGATTTGAAGCGCAATCTGTTCTTTATTAAACACACGTCAACACAGCGACTCGCATCATAAAATACAGAAACAAGCACAAATCTGGAGAACAGGAATTCTGCTACAGGGAAGCTCCTGTATCGCCGAGTGTTTCATTTATGCTCAGCGTTTTACAACACCTTTATCACAAACAAGTCAAGCACCTCCAGTACAATGAATTCCACTTCCCTTTCAGCACCACAGACAGCAGCATTAAGGATGCAGCTTCACGCTCCTAAGTGCTGTTTTGGGAAATGCGAGACGAACTTTAAGAGCATTCGTGTGAACGCTCCCGGAATTCATTTCCATTTAACTAGCCAGACGACAATCTGCTGTGTGGTTCGTCTTCAAGCTGCGGTTACCAGAGCGCAGCCGGCGAATGCTCCCGTTAAAATCCCACCCGGGCTCCCGAGCTTCGAGATACGCTGGCCCCACCTTTAAAACACACAACAGAGACAGACCGACCCTTGAGTTACGATTCTGAGAAAACACAAGTCATGAAAGCTTTATGTAGAGATCTGATTGTCAGACCACCTGACCTGATGTCTTTGCACCACGTGATCTTTATTATTTTGCCATTTCTGTGAAACTCTGTGCACGTCTGAAACTCAGATATTTACTTTCCATTCTTCCATTTCCAGAACTTTTTTTTTTGTGTGTGTGTGTGTGTCTGCTCGCTTCAGTGGCGGCACGTGCGCATTTGGATTTGCGCGCAGCCCGAGGATGATTTATTTTTGCGAGATACACTGACCTTCACATCAGAGATTAGACTCTATATCCGTGTGGCTTCTGCTAAAGTTTCACCAGAGTCATGATAATCCCGTCACACTCAGCTAAGTCACTGAGAGCCATGTGTTATACGGCTCTTTGTGCGCGCGCGTGTCCCCGTGCGCGTGCCTAGAAAAGTCCGATAGCCCTGATTTAAGCAGGATTTAGAACGCCAAATCTCCGCCGCGGAAAAAACAATGCGCCGCGAGCCGCCACCTGTCAAACGTCACACAAGAGGGAGGCCCTCAAATCTGCCGCTACCGAAGAAAGCTCCCGTGCCGCGGGGGGGGGGGGGCTAAAGCGAGAGAGAGACCCGTGAACAAAGTCGGCGCATGTATATTCCACGATTCCCTCATGTCAGACCTGGCCTGGCTGCGCCCCCTCCCACCCCCCACCCGCTCCCCCGTCGGCGATCGTTCATCATGCCGTCACACGCCGAGCGAGGGGGAACGCGGCTCATGCATCTCTGCTGCACAGCGGCTTCCTGGAACAGGCACAGGGGCCACTGCATAATCAGCTGGTTCTTTTATGCCCAAAATACCTCATCTGCATTAACTTCATCGCAGGCCGCTTCATCTTATCTCCGGCTGAATTGATTTACTGTGAATCACCGGGATTGCGCCGCAGATATAATCAGGTTCATGTTTACAAAATAAGCTACAGGACGCCTGAAGTGAAACATTCGGAGGATTGCGGGAGTAATTCTGCGGATTGTTTTAATGGGCGAAGACTCTGCCCACTGCAAGCATTTATAAAAATCTCGCTTTGCATATTTCATAATCTAATATTTAGGTCACCTGCATTCAGAGCATTTCCATTGTGCAACCGGTTACGCCGATGAATCGTTACAATGAACAGAGCTAAATAACACGCAATCTCTTATCTTAATTGCGTGGGCGTATATATTTTACATTTTAAATTTGAGTCACTGCAGTTGGGAGCAGGATGTTTAATGAAACCCACAGGGTTTCGTTCACAAAGAATAAAACCCACTTTATAATGCAATTGTCCTCGCGACTGAGCATCGCGCGGGATCAGAGCTTGGCGTATTCGTGACATCAGACACTGCTGGTTTGGACAGGGATCGTCTGCATTGCGAGAAGCCGCGCGGTCGTTTCTGATCTGCCCGTGCACCCCTGCGGCGTGAGATACGCCACCGACGCCTCTTATATTTTCCGCTTTTTCCCCGTCTTCTTTCAAACGCTGTTTTTTTTTTTTTTTTTCTGGTACCTTTCGCGCCGACGTGCTGCTTTAAGTGCGACTTCACTCGCGTATATCATCAGCCTGATCCCGTGCCACTTTTGTGTGTCTGCTGCTGCTGCTGCTGCTGGGGTATTTTAAGCCGCATCCCTGTCTTAAGCTGTTCCCGCTAAAGCGATGTGTCAGGCCTTATTCCCACACCCAGCAGGTTGTTGTTCTTCTTGATAGCTCACCAACAGGCACATTACCAGCCCCGGTTGTTATTGTCACTGATGTACAGCCCCGAGACATCGCCTTCCTCTGTTCACAGTTCCTCAGAGTGTTATGTGTCATGTAATAAGAGCGTACACCTTTTGTCCGAGCTCGGTCTGCAGGGACCCCGGAGGTAAAAAAGGAGGGGTGGGTGGGTGGGGTGACGTGAGATTGAGGCAGCACGTCTGGTCGCTGTCCCTGAGAGACGAATGGGCCGTGGTCACCCCCCCCCAACGTCCCCAGACATCCCCAGATGTTCCCGGACCTCATGCGGCCAGAGCGGCTGACAGGCCCGAGAGACGCGGAGTCACGGCGTGATTAATCACCACACACGCTGCAGCATGCGGCTCGGCTCCCGCTTGGCCCCCTGCCGAATAACCGGCCACCGCACTGGCAAAAACATCCGCCGCTACGAAGAAAACTATTGACTAATGTGGAGATATTCGCAGGTTTCAAACAAAAGAATCTGCCGGTGAGCGATCTAAAGGTTATTTTTCTTCACAATTAGCATAAAAATCAGGCTGCTAAACCACAGCGAGCTCAGCCAAATCTCGAAAAAGTCAAAATAAAGGGATTGATGACTGGAGTATTTATCTGTAGATTAAACTCCTCTTAAGAGTTAATGCTTTGAAATTACACATGAATTCCTGGCGCACTAAAAAACCAGCAACATTTGTTGTCATGGCAATGTGTATGTCATTTATTGAGCAGCATCTCTTTAACTAATAATAAAAGCTTAGCTTTTGCTCAGTTTTAAGATAGATCTGATCGTTGTAACAAGCAAAGCCATAAACATATCATCTAATCCACTTTTAAAACTTTTGATGATGATCAGTAGCATTTTCAATATTAGCCACCAGCTTTAACATTTATTTGAGCTTTCTTTTATTATGTATATGACCTTCAGTTTTCAAAGAAAGAGTTAATTTCTGACTTCTTTTTCATGTAAATCACATTCTATGTTCACTATCCATTGCACCTCAGCCTATTGACAGTTTTATTTAAAAGCTTTAAGTTACATAAATATCTGGAGTATAAATGAATGGCAACAGAAAAGCAATGAATTAATAATGATAACAACAGAATATACAGCAGGCGTGACCCTTTCTAACCACTTCTAATAAAAACTTCGTCCAATTCTGGTATAAATTCTAATACACATATTGTTTTGACATAAACAGATAATACAGATACAAGTAGAAGATTTGTGTTCCACCCCTCTCACGTAAAACAATAAAGACCATGGCGCCTGATTGTGCCTCACTCTTTGTGCTACAAAATCACTCATCCCGGATAAGAAAGAAGGATGAATCATCCTAATTTCAAATGTTGCAACTTTTTTTTTGAGTAACCCTTTCTGCGGCGAAGGCAGGGAGAGCGGCTAAGAACGCCACCCACTCTGACGGAAACACGACGCGCTGCTTGAATCATTATGTTTTCAACTGCACAATGCAGCGGCATCACACAGAGACTCGTGCATTTGATGATAGAACCTGACGGCGTCGCCCATACATCCACAGTATGCATTTTCAGACTCACTCCACGCCTGCTAGCTTTTCCCACAACCCCTTCAAACGTGTGTGGGCGGTTTAAGCTGTCATTCCATTTCGAAGGGCAGTTCGGGGTCACAGAACAGTGAGCGGAACAGTATAGAAGCTTCAAAAAGTGTGAGTGCTCATGTATGGTGTGATACCGCTCGCCCACTGTGTTGGACAATAATTAGAGCTTGGTGAGCTAATGAGTTTCTTCTGCTTTACTGAACCTTGCTCGTCAGGACGACTGGTGGGTTTTGCATGCAGAGTGCAGCAAAAGACATAGTCTGAAGAGATATGATTTTACTTTTTGATTTTTTTTCTTTTCAATGTGTGCACAGTGTGTTATATTTTGTATTATATTACACTATGAAAATGTTGTTAATTTAATTAACCTTAACTGAAACTATGTAACTTTAGATCAGTGAAATACGTAAAACACCCTTCCTCCCACAAATGAAGTGGTGCGTTCAAAACATTTACTCAGACATTTTGCCACTTCAGTCTAACTTGGTATGGCTGGTACCTGAAAGCAGCACTGTTGTATAATTGACATTACAGAGTCAGCTCACTGATTTCTTTCCCTTTTTGTTACCAGCTTTTCACTTGTTTTCTAAAACAAGAGACGGCACGTTTCCCGCTTCCTGTCGTCTCAGCTCTCAGTCAGATCACCCAACGACGATGACTTTAAAGAAACCGTCTCGAGAGAATCTGTGAAGATGACGGTAAATTTAACATTCATTTTCCTGCGTTTGAAACTTCAGTTATTAATTTTCCGACTGTGTTCAGAGAATGCTCTATTAGATTTTCTTAATTCTAGTGCAGCAGCCTGACCTTTTTTTAACCCTTGTTAATGACATTTTTTTTAAAAACAATTGGATTTCTTTTGGAAACAGGTTAAAATAATCATACTGTCTGAGTTTTTTCCCGCTTCAGAAATCTACATTTTTTTTATATTAAGACAGAAATTGGCTGATAGGATGAAAATCATTTTACAGTGCTGGAGCCCGAACATGAAGCCCCTGATTTCATTGTGCCAGTAACTTGTTGTAAACTAAGCACCATGACAATATAAAGGACCTCTTTTACTGTCTCTACACTTGTAATGTGCAGGCATTTCCCTTTGCTTCGGTGAGAAAATCTCCACAGGCAGTACGGATAATTCACTCAGTTCAGTCATTACTTACATAATCCCTATTATTACCAGCCTTTCTATACATGCCGTATTCTCCAGAGGATGCTGAACACCTAAAATATGGCAGAACAATGTGCCATCAACTGACAAAACAAACAAGCCGCGGAGAACGTAACTGTACCTGTAATTGACAGTTCAGTGATGGCTCATTATCCCTTTATTGGGTTACATAAATGACACTGAGGAGAGTAGTTGCGCTGTAACTCGGAGGATTTCCGTGCCCATTTGTTCCACCGACTCAAACCAGAATCATTCAAATGCAAATGTTTCCTAACACAGGATGGTGCTTTGAATCTGTTACTACTCTTTTCATCCACAGAGGGTCATTCTGGTGTCTGCCTTTGTCGAGGAGAAACATAGACGACCAATTTAAATGAAAAATACAGCTTTTTTTTTTATTATTAAGCATATGTTTAATGTCTGGGGCATTTTCCACCAGGATCAGTCTCAGAACAAGACAAAGGAAGTATCAGCTGTCGCCCTGCAGCTCTATTATATATTGAAGATGTACGAATACGCTCTTTGTTGGTGAGGTTGAAGTCAACCTCCTTAAATCTTCTTTCTTTTTTTTCGCGAGCCTCAAATCTTGCATCAAAGCTGGGCCTGAAATGAAAGCGTGATGATGCTCACATCTACAGTGACAGTGTTTTTTTTTTTTCTCCGACTCCCTTTTTGACTCCTTTTAAGTGCAGGAGACGAAAAAAATGCAAAGTGGAGAGCAAACAAATTTAGCCCATTTTAGAAAAGAAGAGGGCCGGTCGGCACAGAGCACGCTCCGTCCTGTCAGGTGACTTTAGAGGAGTATTTGACAGATAAAAGGTCAACGCGACCCAGTTGCTGCTTGGGATGAGCGAACGGAAGAAGCACAGGTCAGTCGGTGAAAAAGTGAACGTGTCAGAGTGGAAGAGAGATAGAGGAGAAGACAAGGACATGAGAGGAGTCCTGGTGTTTGCATTCAAACGGCCCTGGTGCGATCCCAGAGCCAAACCCTGGCCCAAAATCCGATTAACTCTTTTCAGATAGTGATGGCAGATAGTCTGTAAATACCTTTTACTTTCAATTTGAACGATTTAGGAGGAGAATATCTTCGAGGGAGCTGAGAGCGGCTCTGACATGGTGGCGGGATATACACCCCCCCCCCCCAAATGTTTCAAACCAACCGCGGGGAAAGATCACTATCATTTCAAAACCGTCTCAAAAGACAGATGCTATCTGCAGTCTGGGCGACATCACTTAAAGAAAAAAAATGATAAACCTTGAATTGGGAAGGAAAAAAACCCATTCCTCAGGATATCCATTTTCTATTAGCAGTGGTTTTGTTTTTCTTCTCAGCATTTCGTGAGACGCCGTCTCCTTTCAATTTGACCCCAGGAGAGTCAATCTTACTGTGGTAAAGAATCAGAATAATACAAGCATAACTTTTTTCACTTTAACATAGAAACAAATAAAGAAATTCAGGTTGACTGACTCTGTATAAAATGTTGACGTGTCTTCATGGCCACAGTAGCATATCCAGTGTTATATTTGAAGTTCTTTTTCTAAATCATACACAGTGTTTCCTGATCTTTTGAAACAGAATGATTAGAAAAATAAAGGCATCAAAAGTGCATCTTTTCTTTTGTGAACGGGGGTTATTGATTTTTTTCAACCAATCAGAAGCAATTTTACAGAGTCTCTGAAAGGTCATGATGAGTTTTTTTCCAGCTACCTCTGCTAAATAAGTTTTGTGTTCCTTGACAATACTTTTGTTTTACCTTTCAATAGTTTGTGTGGTAGTGATAGAGGCGGCTGCTGTCATGGCTGTGATGATTCGTAGCCACGGCTATAACTGTGATTATAAAAACAACATAGCCTTGGCTTTAAGGGTTTCCGTACGTCTACGTATTTCGCTGTGCCACTTTGGATTACCGGCCTATATTGGGTGTAGCGTTAAACTGCGGAGACTGACCTTTCCGAGGAAAACTACAGAATGTGCCCCAATAAACGAACACGTTTACACTCAGGTAACAAAGCCCCTCAGCAGCCGCGGGGAGCGAAAGAGGGAGAAAACGAGAAAGTCAGACGGCGATGTTACAGAGCAGCACAGTTCACAGAGAGAGCAGGTCAGAGTGGTCACAAAAGTGTTCGACTTTAACACGCTGGCTCTCTGTTTCCAGCGGCGAGGCGGCGTTTCCAAACCTAAAGCATGTTTAATAAAGGATCCCAACCTGAAAGAAAGCGGCAAGTAAAAAGCCGTAATTTGAAATGCTTTCGGAGCGCTGAGACAAATGATGTCATCCTTCTGGCAGAGGTGCCAAATCAGGACACCGTTTTAAGCGTCATTCTCGAGGGCACGGACAGACAGCGCATTGGAACTGAAATGATGGCAGAGCTTTTTGTTGTAAAGCTATTCCCAAATGCTACTGTAATTACGTAATAAATCCACCACAATTAAGAGATGCGCAGAGTTCAGAGCCCCAATGGGGGAGTCAGTTCTTTGCTGGCAAAAGTTACTATCTTAGGTAATGTAAAGGTGAAAAGTGGTGAAAGTTACAGCTGTAGCCAGACATACGAGTAGCTATAGCAGTCACCATAAATTAGCCACTGTCACAGCATCAACAGACATCTTTTCTAACCAAACTGCTACTGATAGCAAGCTTTATGAAAAAATAATTTTTAAGTATTATTTTATCTCACAGCAGCTTAATAATGTAGTATGATATATTCGCCAAAGGATCAGAGTCAGACTCACAGATGAATTGTTGTCCTGTTGAAATAATGCACTTAGGTGGGAGATAGGGTCATATGTGCTGAACACAACAAAAAACATATGAAAAAAAAAACAGTTTGACCCCAAACTCTGGTTGACAGACTGTTAACAGAATCTGATAAATGGCACACAAAGAGCCAAAGGTTTTCGGTGACCTGCAGGCATGCTCGTATGGCAGCAACCCTCATTTCCCTGCTTTGACGTGACACTCACACTGCGACATCTTTTTTTTTTTTTCCTTTTTCGGGGAGCTTGATCAATTTCACGGTAGTCTGCAGAGTTCCCAGCGAGGAAGTGAGTTTGAGAGGCTGTGATAGCATCGGGCGTCCCCTTCCTCACCCACGCTTGGATTGTCTAATCGGCCCTCCAGCTGCATCCAGCCAGATGAAGGGAACCCTGTTGACTCCTAATCTGTGTCGCCCGTGATCCGTTCCCCACCTCAGCAGCGTATGCGCCACTGGGTGCAGGAGAGAGAGGCGGGGAGTATCCGTTTGTTTTCTTCTTGTCATCGTGGAGGTTAATGGAAGCAGAGGCATGAAGCGCTTGAGGAAACAGAAGACATAATGTTTGGTTTCACTTTGTGCAAGCTCTCTTTTCCTCTGTCATCTCCTCCGCCTCCCTCTCCCCGTGACCGTTTTCTTTGTTTGTCTTTTTTTTTGTCTTCCCTGGTTTGATTCCTGGATTAACATTTTCTTATGTCTCTACCTTTGTTTCTCTCTCACGGTGACACAGAAGAAGAAAAAAAAAAACATAGGGAGGAAGTAAACCATGAATTTTTCATTACGCGCAGACATTTATTTCTGTGCAAATTACATGTGAGAGTGATGAAAGAGCTACTTCTGGAGAAAAAAAAAAAAAGAGGCAGAACTTCAACCGTGCGGCGTATGAACTTGGACAGCTACAGTGCGAGCGTGCGTGGTGGGGGTGGTGACAGTTATTTCAGCAAATCATATTTTCATGAATATGTCATAATCAGTTCCACTTAGCTGCACTAATTGACAAAGCATGTTTCCAGTGTTTCACAGCTCGGTAATGAAAAGCTCACAAGGTTGAGTTCCAAATTTCCCAGCCCTGCTCTGCAGATTAATCACTTAATCATAAATTAAGCCTAAGTGTGTAACATATAAGACATTAAAACATTTTTAATCATGCTTCATTTCCTTGATGCTTTTTCATCCCCACTCAGTTAAGTCGCTGGCTTTGTGTTCCCCACGTTTATTTCCTCATTATTTGCATTATTTCTGCTGTACGTCTAACGTGACATGACTTTAATCCTCTATAGTACCATTTTCCACACTGTAGAACACTTAACAGGACCAAAACACGCTCCCTTTGTGTGGGCATTGCATAATTTATTTGATGAGAAAGTGCTGTACTATGACAGGAAGTCATATCTGGCTATTAAAAGTTTGCAGGAGGGAAGTTTGCAGGAGAAGCCTGACGAAAGCCTCTGTGCCTCTGGAACCTGAAAGAGCAAAACACCGAAAATGGCACCTTAATCAACGTGTTTCGACCTTTACTCGACCATCACAATCCCATTAGTCAGAAATGTAGCAAGCTAATTGACAACTACACACATTTCAGACTTTCCAGATCACCTTGTTTGATTTAATCTCAGGATGAGGTCAGCCTGGGAAAATGACGAAGGCAAAAAAAAGAAAATGTTTTAGTCACTTTTTCTTTTTTTTTTTTGTTATTCATTTCCACCTTACCTTCAAAATACACCATTCAGGGAACTGAAACACTTGCAAAAGTCAGCTAATGGAGCGCTCTTCCCTGATCAAAGCTTTCTGAAATACAACTCTGCTAATTAATCTCTTATTTCCTTATGTGAACGGCTGCTAATTAAATCACAAATAATACAAAGCTCCTTCAGCCGGGATCTGGAGCTCCACTTCCCCCTCGCAGACACCCGAAACTTCTAGTGCTGACAAATGAATCCACATATCAGCTCATTAAATGTAAGAAAGAGCTCAACCTCTCTTCCTCTCCGTCTCTTTCGGCCCTCTCCGTCTCTATTTATCTTTGTCTTACTTTGTCCCTGGCCCACAATATCCTCCTCTTCCTCTGTGATCTTTAAGCGAAAGCTGATGGGAGAACGTCCCATTACACTGTTAAACAAGGCCAAGGGGACAGAGCCACGTTAAGCACATCTTCTAAGTACAAACTGAAAGTAGAAATTGAAGGGGGAAATGGGAGAAGTCTGAGCCCACGCCGCTTCATGTGCCATCAGAGGAGGGAGTGCTCAGCAGGCTGGCTGGATGTTTGGATGACACAGCAGCCAGTGGACCTGAACCTCATGTACATATGCTGCAGATATATTTTGAGAAAATATAAAAGATGAAATGATCGGAACTACATCTAACACAATTTCTTTTTACAGACACGCACAGCGCTTCTTTTCTCTTCTCCTTTCTTCTTCTTTCTTTTGATTACGGTTTTCTAGGAGGAAAAGGCAACTGTAGTGATTCAATAAATGTATTAAATGTACAAGCGGAGCACAGTACCACATTTTGAAATTGGCTCATCAGTCGAAGTTTTTAGTCCTTGCAGACCTTCACTGGAGCGTGGATTTTTTGCTTTAATTACATTTTTACAGTACTTTTCAAAAGGCTTTTGGTAGATAAATAATCAATACTCATTGAGAAAAATCAAGGCCTTTTTTTTAAAAAGAAGGTTATGTAAAAAATTTAACAAACGCTCAGAGAAAAACAGTTTAAGAAAATGGTATAAAAATAATCTGCTCTTGGGAGAGATGACGATAATGAGCTAGCTAGGTGGCCCGTGTAAGTGTAAAGAAATCGAGTTTAGCGGAACAATTTCTGTAAAACATAATTTGCTTTAAGTTGCATGCCAAATGAACTGAAGGTGGGTCAGAGAATCATCTCCATAAGAATAGAAACTTATATAGTATAAAGAAAACTGATACTTTTGAAATATTTAACTTAAAGAAAGCATGTTGAGGGAGAATAGTGGTGGGCTTAGGACTGATCACTGTGGTACCCATGGCCTGAAATGTCTTTTTGGAGAGATAGGAGTGAAAACCAATCTACAACAGTACACAATACACCAACCTGATTCATATATCACAGTAAAAGATGGAAATCAAAAAAATATTCCTCTTTAATCTCCTGCATGAAAAATATTCATAAGTTCGTCTAATACAGTCTTCTTTATGATGTGCTGTACAGGATCTGCAAATGGCTGCACAGTGTAAGTGTTGTGACACATTTAAAACTGTTCTGATGTTATGTTAACATTTAATGTATCAAAGCGCACATTCACATGTTAAAATGAATATGAAGCAAAAGAGAAATTAATATTTTATAGTGATGAATCTAAGCTATTTAAATGCCTATAGATAAAGTCTTTATAAAGTACGTTTATAAAGACTTACATTAGATGAGATAAATTCTGAGATCATATAGACATTAACATCAAGGAAGAACTGAAAATCCTGCTGTTCTTCCATTAGATAGGACTGGTCTATCTGATAAAGCAAGGCAGTGCCTAAAACTTTTAAACATCACCAGGCTACCTTTTTTCAAGTTACCCTAATCCAGGCATTTCATGTCTGCTTTTAAGTGACCAAATTTACACTTTCCTTTTAAATTATTCTGCAGCAGTACACAGCGTCAGTGATTGACAGTGGCGTGGAATTGGAGCGCCAGCATACTGGCATGGAGAATTTACTAAATGAAGATTCACAGCTCAGCGACACAGCTAAACAGTAGAGAGCACACAACACTATCCCTGTCTGTCCCTGACGTTCTTGTGAGAGGCCATCAAAAGAGTAATTTGTTGCGCTATAGCACTGAAGTACTGTATGTGTTGTAAATGTACATCCAATCAGTTAGCTTCTCAGTTGTAAAGCCATCTAAGCTCTATGACAGTTTGTCTCTGATGATTTAGAAAACGCTTATTTGCAGGGTATGCCATAAAAAGATCCATGTATTGTGCAGCTGTTTAAACTTTAGTGGAGTGACTGAATCGAAAGCTTTGGATTAGTTATTAGTTTCTTCTTTCTTACATGATTACATGTACATTACATGATTATAGATAAGATTAGATTGTTAATATTACCTGGGGCAGACAGGAACAAAAATGTGAGAAAATAGTATTTATAGTTTACTTAGCCCTTAAAGTCCCATAAAACAATTGCTCTAAAAATAATAATTAATTCCTGTTCACAAGGTAGTATAGTACCTTTAGCACCTGTATAGTACCTGTGTCATATCTATGTGTAAGTGCAGGAAGAACTTTCTAGGTTTGATAATACAACTTAGCAGTTCTCTTAGAGACGATGTGGCTTTATCTTAAATTATCTTGTGCACACGAGTTGATGTAATAGCTGATTTGCATCCAAAATTCTGAACATAAACTCCTCTGGAACAGGTTAGGTAGGCAGCATAAGTTTCCACTGAGGTGTAGTCAGGTTAAAAGAGAGCCACCTTCATGCCACTGAAGACTCTTTAGGCTCAACATACCTCGCTCCTCTAGTCTGGCTTTGTAGCACACCCCTCTGATGTACTCAGGTTCTGAGGTAGTGTTCTTGATAAAAGTTGAATAAGTTTTTCTAGTGTCTTATATGTACGGTGTACTTTGATTTCAAGTTCATGAGATTTCTTGGACATAGAAGTAATCTGCTGTTTTTCTTGTTGAAGCTTCTTGTTGATAAGTCTCACAGAGTGAGGGGGATAATGAGATGTGGCAGCCCAGGAAGACTGATAGTGACTCAGTGATCTGTGATATTATACTATATTTTTTGGAGAGGACTTTTTCGAGGAGGGGATGCTGATTAAGTATGAATTCGAGCCAGGAGGATCTGGGTTGGCGGCTGAAAGTTACATTTTGTTTGGTTGGATAATTCAAGTCGCAGATATTACAAAAAATGTTTACTCCCAGTGCTGTACATCTAGATGGAGTGGGAGAATGAAACCAGGGTATTATTTTGGAGGATATGCTTAAGATGTGTGATGTCTTTCAAGTCGGGCGTGGGGATAAAGTCATTCCTCGATCCTTAGAACATCACTGTGGTTCCAGATAGGATTAAATTTTGATGATCCATGCTGAGTCAGAGTTGCTGCTATTGTTTGTGTTTTTGAACAAGGACGTTATTTTATGGACTGGCTGAGAAAAGGTAACGTTGAAATTTAAACATCTTTATAAACTTATCTATATGAGACCACGTTTTACCTGATCAACTGGGGTGGATGAATTCCAGCATTCTTAATAACATTATATTGATTTTTCAGAAGATAACGATAAATTTACGGAGCTTCCAGACCTGCTTGTGGTTCTGACTTTTGCAGAGCTGCCAATTAAATTTGTGGTGTCTCAGTTTTATAGTTGAATTTATAGATTATAGAATGAAGATCTTTGAACCAGATGACAGTGGGTTGAATTTTTGTGTTTTTGAAAATACATATTTAGGAAATGTTGTCATTTTCATACTGGGTCTTCTGCCCATAATGAATAGTGGGATGCTCATCCAGCTGTGGAGGTTGCCGTTCTGAATAGTGGATTAAAGGTGGGCCTGAAAAGCCTGGGGGAAGCATCAATGCTTAAATAGGTGACGTGACCTGTGCATAATGAGACGGGTGGTGTGTGGGCTGCCGTGTCCCAGTCGTTGCTGTGAAGTGGAAGGATGGAAAATGTATTAAGGTATTAGAGTAGTCTGTGATACTGGAGAACTGTTACATCCTATTACATACATCCCATTGTTTCTTGTTACGATGGAGGGTTTTGAAGGAAAAGCAATATATCATCTGTGTAGAGACTGGTCTTCTAATGTTTCTTGGGTGTTTTAGATTTCTTTTATGTAAATTCCCTAATAAATGGCTGCTGCTAAAGGTTTGACAGAAATGGTGAACAGAGATGAAGAGTGTGCGGATCCTTGCCCTGGATCAGTTTGAAGCTGCCAAATTTGTCCAATGGCGATGAGAGTGGCTAAGCGTAAGGTGCAAAGGAATTCGACCCAGTTAATAAATTATTCCCCAAAGCCATTTTTTCCCCTAATGTAGTAAACAGAAATTCCCAGCTTACCCTATCAAAGGCTGTTTCCATAACCAAGGTGACGATGATGGCTCCTGCCTGTTGTAATGATGAATAATGTATTAAGTCACACAGCCTCTGTGTGCCACTGGATGAGTCTCTAGCTTTGATAAAACCAGTTTGATCTGGATGGATTATAGGTGTACTGATGATTTTTGTTCCCACATTGATTAGAGAAATGGGAACATGATGGCAAAGTTAGGTCTTTGTTAGACTTTAGGAGGAGTAAACTTGCAGCTGTGATCATTTTTTTAAATGGTTAGAATGGATCAAACATTCCTTGCCTGGAGAAGAATCCTGCTGCAGTGGAAATCAGCACATCCACCCAAAGCCTCCTTCTGGATGAAAGACCTGAATCTATTCCTTAAGTTAGAAAAGATAAAATGTTGCATTAGAGGGTCGACCCAAAATTCCATGAAACACGGGCCCCACTTCTATGTTATTTTGAGAAGCTTGATGACCTCCCTCAAGATTAAGAATTAAGCAGGAATGAAGAATCAGAGACCTCAGAAAACCTGTGTAGTGATAATCACAGAAGGCAAACAGCTCACTTGTACTGTCCTGAATATCCACTTTTCTTTCCTTGTTTATTTTTTAATGCATTATTACATTTTTTAAAGATTATTTTAATCTTGTGTATTTTAATGCATGTAATCTTTTTTTTATCTTTCACTGAGTGTTTATTCTCATTTTTTAACTTACCTTTGTATAGGCAGCATGGAAGGGTGGGGGGAAGAAAATAAGAAAATGTTCAATGCTCATTTTCTCTAATAAAAACATAAAAAAAACCCCAAAAGGATCAGACATGTTTATAGAACTCAGCAGTGAAGCCGGGCGAGGTGCTTTGTTATTTGGCATAAGACTGAGGGAACTGGAAAGTTCATCCTGTGTTACTCGTGAATTAGGTACATTGGTTTATTCTCCATTAGGCTGTGCCAAGTCAATACTATACAGAAATTGGTAGATGTCTTCTTGATTTGCCTTTCTATTAAACTGTATATAGATTGGCATAAAATTTTGAGAAAGAGGATTTAATATATATCTTCATTGTGTGGACCATATACATTGTTAAATATATATATATATAAAATTGATTGATTTTCTTATTTCCTTTTGCATTTCCCACTGATGGCTCACTTTCATTTATGTTTTAGCCTTGGTTGGTTTTTCGGTTCTGGTTATTATCATGTTCCTTTTTTGTATTTTGCTTTACAAAGTAGCGAATTAATACTGCCTTTTTTGTTGTTGATGACTTTAGGGAATCATTTATTTGCAGGAAGGAAGCCCACATCTTTTTAATAAAACTGTTAA
>JAOXYL010000042.1:5375684-5387097 GCA_028564955.1 Terapon puta
GGGGGGGGGGGGGGGGGGGGGGGGGGGGGGGGGGGGGGGGGGGGGGGGGGGGGGGGGGGGGGGGGGGGGGGGCGGGGTGGGGGGGGGGGGGGGGGGGGGGGGGGGGGGGGTGGGGGAGCTCGGGGTGTACAAAACCATAAACAAACAAAGCAGAAGAGAAAATAAAGCCTGTTGGCGTTGCGGGCCTAGTGCAGACGGTCCTGGAGTTCAGCTCAAACATGCATCATTAGCATGCAGCGCCTGTGCTTCCAGCTCTCTGATGGCAAAAGAAATGGACAAAAGACCAAATAATTACTGGCAGCAGGATTCGAACATTCCGCCGAACATATCCGATTTTTATCAGGGAGGTAGTCATGATTAATCAATTGCTTATTAGTAGTTGATTTAATTGTGAACATACAAAGATTTTATTAGCATCTTCTAATTACACATGAAGGGCAAAGTAGCTTTGATCGTGGTGTTTAGGCTGAATTAAGCCGTTATCAGTGGTGAAAACTGAAGTAATTACCACATATGGGGTACTGGGCTTTAGCAGGAGACTATTAAAGGGAAAGTCTGTCCCTGGAGTGAGTGCCCAACACAAGCCTCTTTCTCTGTTTAACAGCCTATATAGAGCCGGGGAATTCGACTTTAGGCGAGACAGGGCCGGGGATGGGTCAGCAAGCAAGTGGCTTTAAAAACAGTGAAGCTGTCCGTGACACGTGCTGCTGGTTCTAGGGCACCCTCGACAGGAAATATCTCCTGTACTGTTTGTCTCTGGTTCAGCGCTCCTCCCTAACTGGGCATACTTTCCCAAAATATCAGCATGCGGACAGAAATAGAACATCATTAAACAGGTTCACCCGAGTCACCAAGAGGCAGACATGAAATTCAGGCCAAGGAGTTAGCAGGGGTGATATAGAGCAAGGCAAGACAATACATGGATAGAATTGAGAGAGCTCCCATTATAAAGACATTGGCACAGCTGCTATTACAAAGTAAACTCCACCAGCACTATTAAGCAACCGTACTGAGCGAATCAACTGCTTTTTATGCAATGTCCTGTACAGGAAGGGGGCCGACCCCCTTCTTAGTCATGAAACCATGGAGACGTTTGGGTCACTTGTTGTTTTTGGGGCTGGCTTTTGGTCAAACACTTAACAAAATCATGGCACATAAAAGAAACATAAAAAAAAGAAAGAAAGAAAGAACATCCTTCACAAGTTTAACTCTTAGTATAAAGAACAGAACGCTTCTTCTCCCCCCGGGTGCACCTTGAAATGGCAGATAGTGTGGAAATTCTCAAACAAGAAGAGTGGACTGGGATGTAACTAACAACACCTCGTAAAGCCACCTCCTGCAAGATGAAACGTGTCTGAAGTCGAAGTGGAGGAACCGAAAATGTGGATCTCTGTGAGTTTTGACGGCTAAAGTACTTCACAATAACAGGGCTCCCAATCTTCCCTTCTTCACATGAAACAGTGAAATGATTGGATTTGAGAAATAACCTCGGTAACATAATTTGTGTTCAATGGTAGAATGGCAGAATAGTGACGGGAGCAGATAGAAAAATATTTATCATTGAAACAGCAGGAGCGTTACAGTAGGAACCTCTTCACCGAGTCATCTTGGTAACAGATTCCCACTGGAAAGTGAATAAGGCTCCTCTTCTGTTCACAAGCAGTTTGTGTTTCAGAAGAAGTGAAGTTCATACTTTTTTTTTTCATCTTTAAAGATTCAATATTTACACGATAAATAAGTTCTATTCGATTTCTGTCCTTTGATTAGTCTTATAGAATTTCTTGACATCATCTTTGAACACCTCAAAAACTGTCTCTTATGTCTCTTTGAGCCAAAACAACAAAATAACAAAACTAAAGAAAAAAGAAAATAATTCGCTTATTTTTTTTCTTGTCTTATCTTGAGGATACACCCACATTTGTGGGGAATTTTGGCCCCTTGCAGTTTCATCTGTTCATCAATCGGTTGCGCTGTGTGCAGAACCAAGCACAGTTTCCACAACTCCCAAGAGTGTGACCGCTGACATGTAGAAAACGATCCCGGTGCACTGCTCGGATTAAGCCGGAGATGATGTTTGACAGGCCATCACGGCCTTATCTTAAATCAGCTCCGCGAGTCAATGAGTAGCAGTGTTTGACGTGGCGGCCAAAGGGTTACCGAGTGCAATAAAGTCCTGCACTGCAGACACGCTTTCGGGAAAAAAAAAAAAAAAAGAGATGTCAGGCAATATTCCCAGTACAGCCTGTGGGTTCATACGCAGGTCAAAGAGAAGTCAACGTGCTGGTTCGACTTGCCCCCACTAGGCACTGCTGTTCCCTGTGGTGGAGGGGAGACGGGAGCACACGGCGGCTCGATCTTTGCCAGCCCGCGAAGATGGTGCTCTCCGAAATTGTCCAGTGTGATGAAAGTCAAACACTGACTCGACATAGTTTCAAATGACTGTTTGGGGCAGTGAGAGTGGTTTGACCTTCAGTAGAGAGGACCTTTTTTAAGAATATGTACAATACTTTGCATTCAAATGTACTTGTTTCACCACATAGGTTCCCCATGATTACCTCTTTAAAGCATAGTGAATCATTCAGCTGGGATATAATCATATACAAAGACCTGCCACTCTGCTGTGAAAAGGGCCCCCTGTTTGTTTAGGTAATGTATGGGACATGCCAGGGGATCTCCTTTAAAGTGTTTCCGTGGTGGTCGGGGCTCACAGCATCACTGAGAGCGTGGCTAGCAATTGGACTGATGTTGGGAGGACCAGGCGAGACACATCAGTGCGGTAAATATCAGTATGCCTCGCTCGTACGCGGCGCGGGGCAACTCCGCTAATCTGGAAGGACGAGCCCAGTTCATCTGAAACCAGCAGGGGCTTTGGTTGTAACTGTGAATGCGCGCTGACGGAGGCTAGGTTAGTAGACCAGCTGGGCATTTTAAGAACGCCCTCAGCTAAAGTAGCTTGTGTGCATTAAAAGAAGAAAATATAGAAGTAAACTCTTTGGTTTGACATGCACATTAATGGAATTTAACATGACAGGAAATAAAGCAAAAAAAACAAAAGAAAGAGAAATTCAATGTGACTACTTGTCTTGAGAAAATGACTCATTTTATGTGATAATGGGTTGGCGTTTGTTAACTACTACTGACTAGGTATTTTAATAATAATCACAGTAAGAAGCCCCTTACTCTTCACATGATGTCCAGCTTCATCTCTTTCCTCTTATATTACTGCGCTCTCTTTTTATGATCAAGAACAAGTGTTTATTGCACTTTCCCTTTCACTCCTGACTCAGAGCATGTGGATTGCCATGAACTGGTGCCCCCTGATGTTATCACGGGATATGGCAAAGACCAGATTTGGAAACAAGGTAATACTTTTTTTTTTTGTTATATGCTGGATAACCTCCTACAATTCAGAAGTAAGGACTTTTCTTATGAGGTGCCTCGGAAAAAAGAAATCAAAATGATCTGCACGGATGTCTCCCCCCTAACTGTATATTAGTGAGACTGAGTGTTTCAGATGCCAAATCCCTCCAGGCAGAAATACAAAATTTTGTCCTCTAGTTCACATACTCATGTTCTGAAAACAAGGCCCCACTGAATAACCAGCTCGCCTGCCCCTTCGTTTCAAAGTCACTGTGAATCAGAGGCCCTTGCCCCACTTCCAACAGCCAGACTCGGCTCGCTAGCGTCCAAATTTGAGTGTGCCGGTGCGCTCGGCGGGAGGAAAAGGGCCGCCGCTGGGCCCTTCAGTCGGTGGTCTGAGGGGTGGTGGTGGGGAGCGAGGCCCTGGCACAGGGGCACCTATGCTGGCGGCAGAGGGCACAGCAGGCAGCGCCACTGTCTGTATAGTGCCCCTGTCACACGGCCCCAGGTCCTCCAGGCCCTCCAGGCCCTGTGGGGGTCCCTCATAGCCCATGTTGAGCCTCAGGGGCTGATGGGCCTGGCAGTAGTCCACGATAGGCTGTTCATAGCGGTAGAAGGTCAGCGCGCCCAACTGGTGGGGGACCTGTTTAGATGGACAGAAAGCATAGAGGAAAAGACAGAGGAAGAATGTGATGGAGAGGATAAAGTTGTGGGGGGGTGACATGGGCAGAAATGGACAAAAGGCAAAAACAGGAAGGAGAAGAGGGGACAAAAGGGGACACAGAGAGAAAAAAACATTAGCTCCACAGAAATAGTGTTTTTAATTTCTACCCAAAACAGATAAATATATATTTATATCTTCACACATCCAAACATTTCCTTTTACAAGAGGATGGTGATCAATAATGTGCAGTTAAACAATATCCTCTTGTATTGAGCAAAGCTCAGAAAATTGGTGATTGATGGCTGAAATGATTATGCACAAAAGTTAAGTCAGTTAAAAGTAAGAACTTAAATGGCTGAATGCTTAATGCTTCTTTTGTGACGAGCACTTTTGATCAGTTTGATTAATTTTTCTTTTTCTTTCTTGTCTATTTTCACATCCAACACTAATTTCACTTGTGAATGCTTGTTTTCTGAGCATTGCACTGTAAATTAATTGTATTTGATTATTTAGTTGTCCAATACTAATCCAGAAATTTAGAAGATATATAAAAAAAACTTCCTGTCCTGATAAAAAGTTTTTATCAGTTGTTTCTTCCTGAGAATTTAGTTCCACTTGCTGTTTAGTTTTTTTTTTTTTTTTGGGCAACCTGACCTTTTAAGATAAAGGACTAATGAATGGATTTTTGCACAGACTAAATATAACTAGCCCTTGATACACTGCAGCTACAACAGCCACAGCTGTTTTTTTTCTTTTCGAATGAATATTACATACTTTTAAGTGATGCTTCATTTTTCCACTGCTGTTTATTTGTTACACAACATTTCACTGTGCCCGTGTGACTCCAAGCCTACAGCACAGTTAGTTTGGCGGCTCACTGCTGGCCCTCCGTCATCGTCCTCACATGGTGGCCACCTGAGCCCCCAGCTACCCAAAGATGCAAAGACCCTCCAAAATGTGTGTTTGCGAAGCATCTGCAGCAACTCCCCTTTGCAGATGTGAGAAACTCCTGCTGCCCTCGACCCGTACCATGGTGCTCGCCGTGACTGTCAGGAGAATAAGAATAAATGCGGCTGCCAGTTCAGACACTCGTCTACGTGTGAATGACTCACAAACCGCACTGTATACGACAAAACCACAGACGCTGTTGTGCTCAACCTTTGATACAAGAGCTGGAGCAAATGGGTCTGTGATCTCTCTCCGGAGCCGTGTCACTTGTGCCACAGACAGGAGCACTCGTCACATCTGGCTACGTGTCTGGTCTCGTGCTCCCTCCCCAGACCTTAGATCGGTGCCAGACAAACAGACGAGGCTCTCGTGACACTCTGTCTCCCGAAATTTAAATCACACACTTATTCGCCCCCCAAAAAAAGGAGGCCAATTAAGAGATTTCTAACCGGCCGTGAAAACAGCAGGGTAAGATGGCAGCTGACCTGGATTACACGCAGCAGCCTGGCAGAGCGACGCCTCATCAGATCTGCACACGCGGGCAACAAGAAACACACAACAACAGCAGGAGCTGCTGATATGACACCGACACGGAAGACATGAATAATACAACCCCTGACTCTTGAGGAGGCGTTGGAAGCAGAGCGAAGTGTCACAACTACACCGTCTTTCATGCACACCCATGACATTTTATTTTTTACCTTAACCAGTGATGGTAACCGTCCTCGCCAGTGCGTGACAAAAATGTTATTTACGAGAGATCCACTTTAGTCTTACAAAAATACTTTTTTTTCTTAACTCTGTTGGTATCCAAGCATTTAGAAATATATTTTTTAAGCAACGTGATTCATGAGATATTTAAGGCTTCGACTGTCACCGCCCCGCAGTTAATGAGGATTGGATTGGCATTTATGCTTCTCCAAAACTTAAAAAAATGACATCAAGACAGCTTAAAAGCATCATATCCTACCAAACAATGCCCTGGTTAACCTTTCTGGCAAAGGAAATTTCAGATGCAGTGATCTCGAGGCCTTGAAACCACATAAAGCAAAAGTAGCTGCACGGTTGGATACCACAGGCGAGAAAATGTTCGTTTTAATTTGGCGAAGGGACCCTTTAAGTGGAAGTGGCAGGAAAAAGAACCAGGTGCAACCAGGACAAGGATGATCACAAATGAACTCTAAATTAGGTACCGGAGAAGCAACGCAGCAGAAGACGGGTCAACAAAGTGAATTTAGGAAATAAGAGTCATCAGTATGAGCGACCTAAAAAAACAACAACGCGTGTCACCAACCTCCATTTAAAGACGTTCCCAGCTGCAGAAATCTGATTTTAGGGAATGTCGGGGAATTTAGGACAGGGTTTTATAAAGGAGGACCGACTGTGTCAATGAAATGCAGATATATGCTGGCTGGGCAGGGGGAATAGTATGTGTTTGTGTGCGTGTGTGTATGTGTGTGTGTAAGAGAGAGAGAGAGAGAGAGAGAGAGAGAGAGAGAGCAAGCACAGATTTCAAAGTCAAATGGAAACAGTCTGGGCTAACACAGCTTGGCAGTTCAGGAATTATCCTGAACCACGGGGCTGAGATAAAGCCACTCCGAAAGCATTAACACCAGTTCTGTTTTAGATAAAAACAGTGTTATTTGTGGCCCGGAGCTTTACTGTAACATGATTCCATGATGCTGTGCAACACTGCAGTTGAGCAGCCGCGCAACGTTGCAGCTGGGAGCACGTTTGCGAGGCCTAGTGTTAATAAAGGCAGCAGGACTTCTCAGAAAAAATCACCAATTTCTTTCCTTTTTTTTTTCTTTCTTTTTTTTTTTAACCCCCAGCTACTTTCACACACCTCCAGAACCACCACCTTCCTTCCCTCCGTACCTCCTTCCTCCTCAAATGGAGTCCATTAAGCGAGGCTGACTCATTACATTATAGGCACTCAGTGGATTACTCCCCTCATTCCCCTTTCAGTTTAAACCCTTCACCAACCCCCGATGCCGACGCCTCCACCACACCACGCCGCCGCCGCCGCCTCCTCATCTCCCATCGCACACACCCCAGTCCACCTCAGCTCCCTGCCCGGGTCCAATGAATTAATTAACCGATATTAAGTCCTAACCGTTCCAGTGGATTCTATCAAATTGTCAGGGCATAAATCTGGCCGTGTGCACAGTGTGTGTGCGTGCGTGTGCGTCTCACGTTTGTTCGGGAAAAAAAATATCTGCGAAGTATGAATGGAGGGAATGAGTGCGAATGCTACGGATGCAGGAAGATTTTTATTGCTGTTTGACATCTAAGTTTTAAGACTCAGCGTAGCCATAAAAAAAAAAAAAAGAAAATGCAACGTTGGGGCATGCATAAATATCAGACTGCCTGGCTTGGCTTGTTGGGCAAAGTCATTGACCCAAAATGCTCTTTACGTCAGCTTTTGTGAACAAAAGGTGCTATTGATATTCACCGGCCATCCGTGCAGTTGCGAGGTACAGCTAGCTCATTAGGAATGCTATCAGCCTCTCTTTGTGCCTCTCAGCATTAGGAAATTATTAATTCCTCGCACTGAATAGTCTGTTGACAGTGGAGACAGCCAAATATGTAAATGGATAACATCTGGTCAGACTAACAAAAATACAAAATAGACACTTCAATTTATTTTCCAAATGTCCTAAAAATACGTGGTTTGGGTGGGAATGAGTGATGATAAGTTGGGGCTTATCTATCCAGCCAAGCACTGCGGAGTTCCTGCTCTTTTTTCCCCCACAAAGTCAAAACATCACAGAGGCCATTCTTCTTTCAATCTGTGATCTGTCCATTACTAAGCACTTAGATACTAATCCAGGCTATTTTGACCTTTTATCCACCACTGAAGTCCTCTTCCTGCCTGCATGTTTAGTGCCCAGAGTATGAGGAAAGAGCACATCTAAATTGCAATATTTCGCATCTGAAAATGATGATTTATCAATCAGAAGTGGCGTGTCACGAGTAGCTGCAAAGTATCTCACCAGCACCGGCATTACATCCTTCTGATTTCATCACCTCTACACTGGATAATCATGCATTTGAGCGGATTTGAACATTTAAGTGATTGGCATTCAGACATGGTCCTTGTTTGGATTTTCTTTTCATTTTCCCTCTGAGCCTCGACTGTATGAGTGCGCGCCGAGAGGCAGGAACCTCCTGGCGGTTTCAAGGTAGCTGGAGTCTGAAGACGCTCGCTCCTTTCAGACCCGAAGATGCTGAAAAGCAGGCTGTCTCACTCATTAAATCTGTGGCTTTCTGGTCTTGTTCGGCATTGAGCACATCATTTACATAATTCAGCTCGGAATCAGCGCCCGGTGACGTTGCCTCTATGTGGAAAATGTAGCTCTAACATAGCATGTACCAGTGCTTGACAAATTGATTCATTTTCCACTGGTAGTGTTTTTAAGACGGACAAAAACAAAAAGGCTGGGGTCATGTCGCTGTGCGGCAGGTTGCAGGAAAACACCAGGATGTTTGAAAGGCAAAACAACAGGATTTATACATTATGTATGTTTAAGACAGAGGAAGGCACTGGCAACGAAAAGAGGACATGTAAGAACCCGGCGATCAAGAAAGCTCTGGGTGCACTCAACTTCCCTCTGCCCATGACCGAATACAGCGAGGTTATGTTGTGCACGGCTGTCACTGCCTGTGTGCATTGAAATGTCACCAACAAATAAGGTCAGAGTTGACAGTGATTGAACTTTGGGCACAATCCGAGCAGGGTGCAGTTCTCAACGCATACTGCTGCTTCGGCCTGTCAGGACACATTTGTATAAAGACAAAGCTCCCCCAATGCTGCATCACTGGATTTGGAGTTTTGCTTCTCTGGCTCCCCGCCACAGGTACCCGCATGTGCTTTCACTGACAATGACTGGCATCCTTCTAGGATCTTTATCTCTGCGCGCCCAAGCACGCTCGGGTGACCGGAGCTTTGAAACAACCCGCCCAAGGAGATTAAAGCCATTCGAGCCTCTGTCGTCTAATAAATCATTTCTTAAACTGGCTTTTATCTGAGAGACTTCTAATGCGTTTGATTTTTACTTATGAATATTTTTAATGGATGCATTTCATTGTAAGTTAAAGGCATAAAGTTGCTATTAATCATAATCTACTGTTAGCATATTTTCCTGTTTAGTCACCCCTCTGAGGACACCAACCAGAAACCAGAAAGACTCAATCAGAGAATTGCATTGCACCTCCTTCCTCCATCTGTGGATACTCAGTGTCCACGTTCTCGTTTGTTAGAGGGGCCCCTTAAAAAAAAAAAACTCCAAATCCAATAAATTCATTTTTACAGTATCCCAGTGCCCCTCATAAGTTGTGTTTCTCTTTGCATTCACGCTTTTATGAGCAGCTAAGGAGGCAGTAACTGTGCCACAGGCAGACAATGCTAATGCCTCCCTGGGCTTTGGGAGCATTATGGTTCAAAAGTCTGCCGCTCTCCCAGCCAAACACTTTGATCCTCTCAAGTCACCATATTGTGGCACACAGAGGCATAACAAAGTGGAGAGGAGGTGCAACGGACTCCAACTAAAATGTCGCTTAGGCTGTTACTTTTCTCAAATTCTCATTAATGTTCTATATTTTTGCTTTTTTTATGTTGGTGAAAGCACGAATTATTTTGGGAATTGTTCGTTTTTGTGTCATTTTGACTGGGAAGTTCTTTCTGTCCCCCTTCAGTCAATAGTACGCAGCATTCCCCAAAAACACAGCAGCACATTCTTCCCCCCTGTCATACATTATTAAGTATTATTATTATTTCTATTGGCTGATGCCCTCATGCAACATTGTTTTCAGCATATTATATGTTTGTCTTAACTGCATTATTAACTATCAAACAATTTGTAGGCTCCCGGTTCATTTTTGGGAATTACTGAAATGAACCATGACCGAGTCGCCAGCAATAACAGTTTAATTACTCTTTTCTCCATCTGGTTCGCGTCCCTCTAGTCCTCTTTAGAAGAAGTCTGGAGATACATTACCATAATTCGTTTTGGTCCATCTATATTTAAAGCAGTCTGTGATGCATATTTGATGTAAAGGTCCAGTGCTGTTGAAGCTGTTTCACTATACCCATGTCCCATAGTGCTGCGTTGTTGTACAAAGTACTTTCTGCCACTGAGAATAAATCTCACAGTGCTCTGTGTTTTATGTGTTTCATACTTTTCCCACCCACTACAAAATTATTTCCTTCGCCATTATTAGCATTTCTTCACTGTTACTTGCAGTTTTTTCAAATTACCCGTTTAATGACTGCAAATTGAATATATGATCAGGAAGTAATGGGGCCGACTGTAAATATTATGAAGGCTGGAGTGATGAGTCAGTACAGTTACGTTTCATCACTCTAAATTGATTTCAAATGTATCAAACAAAAAATATATATAGTTTATCTAATGTGCTGTTCCAGGAGTAGTAGTAGCAGAAGTAGTAATAGTAGGAGGAGGAGTTGTGGTGGTGGGAAGAGCAACAGCAGTGGTCGCAGAGGTAGTTTTGGTGATGGTGATGGTGATAGTAGCCGATGCTGGTAGGGGTTTTACAGTCGTAATACTACTAGTAGTATGTGTGATGGTAATAGTAGTAATAATACTAGAGTAAGGCTGTCTTTTCATAGCAACATTAAAAAAATCATTTGGGTCATGGGTAAAGAAAAGGACATCTGAACACACAAAAACAGGCAATGTGATGAACAGGTTCACCATGTTATATAGTTCCCTATCAAACTGTTTCCTATTTAACAACTATATGTATATGTATCTGTGTGTGAGGTTAATATTTTAAATTACACTAACTCTACAAACTCTAAAATGAATTTGAACAAACTAAAGCTCATTTTACAGTAGGTAGTGGCTGTGATTATGGTAGTATTGATTGCGACTGTTTGATTGATTGATTGTCGTGGTAGTACTGGTGGATGTGGTAGTAGCAGCAGAGAAAGTTATTTTGCAAAAAGAATGAAGATTGCATTGAACAACATTAAGACATATTAAGTACAAAAGTGACTAAATAAAAAAAGGAGAACAGCACAGGTCAGTACCTCTGTCATCTGGCTGAACTTTAGTGAAATGTGTTGAAGAATGAAGAGACACTTTAAACGAACTGCCACAATGTGTTACCAGCATAAAAGGAGTGTAAATATGTGCATGCAGAACACGTATAAACAGGTTCACATCGGGCCACGTGCTTAAAGACGTCTCTTGCTCATCAGTGCTAACCGCGGGAGCGTGTGAAATCATAAACCTACAAATTAACTCGAAAAAAAAAAAAAAAAAAGCCCATTAATTGAAACAGCTAAACTGCAATCATGTGTCCTCTGTGAGCAAGTGTGCGAGCTCCTGCGTTTCCCTCGCACCTGTGTGTTTGCGTCCCACCGCACGGGTGAGTGTCGCCTTTCGAATGCGTGGGGGTAGCCGGGCACAGATG